>JAKSZT010000536.1:1654709-1710841 GCA_026826555.1 Tolypeutes matacus
TTCTCATATTTAGATCTTTGATCCATCTTGAGTTGTTTTTTGTATAAGGTGGGTGATGGTGTTCCTCTCTTACTCTTTTGATATGGATATCCAGTTCTCCAAGCACCCTTTGTTGAAGAGGCCATTCTTTCTCAACTGAGTGGCTTGGTGGTCTTCTTGAATATTAGATAACTGTATATGTGAAGATCTATATCAGAACTCTCATTTCAGTTCCATTTGTCAGTATGTCTATCCTTGTGCCAGTACCATGCAGTTTTGACCACTGTAGCTTTGTAGTATGTTTTAAAGTCAAGTAGTGTGATAGCTCCAATTTCATTTTTCTTTTTCAAAATGTCCTTGGCAACTCAGGGCCTCCTACCCTACCAAATAAATTTTGTAGATAGTGTTTCCAATTCATTAAATATGCTGTGTTGATTTTTATTGGAATTGCATTAAATCTGTAGATTAATTTGGTTAGGATAGACATCTTAGTGAAATTTAGTCTTCTTGTCCATGAACAGGGAATATTCTTCCATTTATTTTAGTCTTATTTCATTTCATTTAATAGTGTTGTGTATTTTCTTTATATAAGTCCTTTACATCTTTTGTTAAATTTTTTCTTAGGTATTTGATTCTTTAGTTACTATTCTAAATGGTAATTTTTCTGGATTTCTTCCTCAGATTGCTCTTTTTTGGTGTACAGAGATGCTACTGATTTTTGACCATTGATCTTATAGCCTGCGAATTTACTGAACTCCTTTATACATTCTAGAAGCTTTGTAGTAGATTTCTCACGGCTTTCTATGTATACGATTATGTCATCTTCTCATCTGCTTGAGCCACATCCACAACCTTCTATAATACATCTTGGTATCTGATAAGCCTAATACTCACTCATTTCTACTCTTTTTCTGAATTCAGCCGATTTTTATGTTTCAAATTAAATATAAATTTAAAATAAGCTAGTGTAGTCATAGTACAAAATTCAGTTTGTATTTTCAATTAGATTTTATTTATGAAGACTAATTTGTGTAGGGTTTATATCTTTAGAGAATTAAGAATTCCTGTCCACTAAGAGAGATTTTCTTTGATTTAGCCAATTTTCCTTTATTCTCTTCAGTAGTACTTTACATTTTCTTCCTATCTTACTAATTTTTATTATTTACTGCTGCTGTTCTTCTTCCATAACCACTAAAATGCCAGATCATATACTTTTTGGAAGAAAAATTGTCTCTTTCAGTTAATGTATGACTTCAGGCTTTGCTGAGCATGATTTTGGAGCTGAGATCATCCATCTCACACTGATGATCAAATATCACTATATAGCCATCTGCTATCTCCTGCTCTGCACAATTATCATTTGATGACAAGTTTGTGGCCTCCTCTAAAAGCAGGCCTGGACTAGAGTCTTGGTCCATGCCAAAATGAGAGCTTCTTCACAATGTGTCTGCCCTTATGTGGCCCCAATGTCATATACCACTTCATTTGTGACTTGGACCCTTTGTGAAAACTAGCCTTCAGGGCCACCAATACCTTTGGTCACTGTTGTTGCCAATATAATGTTCACTTATCTGTTAAACTTCTTCTTCTTGATAGTCTCCTAGGTGGTCCCCATAGAAATATTTCAGATCTCACAGGGGATTTTCCAATCCCTGTTCACCTATGTCTCTCTCATCACTGGGTTATCCTGTTATTTGTGCCCTACATGTTTGTGTATCTGGGCCCACTTCCCATGATAAAACTGTGGCTACGTTTTGTATTATCATAACTCCCATTTTAAACTCTTTAATCTACAATCTCAGAAACACAGTTGTGTGGAGTGTTATGAGGCAGCATGGGGCAAAAGTTTACTTTGGGAAATAATCACAACCATATAAAAGGACTTGAAGCCTTTATTGTTAAGAGAAGAGAGGATAATTCCTCTGGTCAGTACCAAGTAAATATTACATGGCAAAATTACTTTGATGGTGGCATATAAGCCTTTGGAGGAAAGACCTAGGTAGGAGATTATTTATCTTTATAAAAATAGCCCGTTTAGATTAATTTATTGCACTTTTATTTGATAACCTTTAATGTCAGAATCAGTTAGAGCTCTTGTTAAACTTATAATTCCCAAGAAACAGCCCTAAAGATTATTTTTGGAGTGATTTATCTGCATTTTAAACATATTTCACAGATGTTCCTGAAGTAGATGATCTTGGCACAGAATTTGAACAATAGTGGTATAGATTATTTTCACATCCTCAGCCTATTACAAAATCATCTTATTAAAGTCTTTCCTGGGAAGTGCCCTTCATAGAAGAAGCTATGAGAATAATGAAACTTTCTAATCTTCCTTAATAATGCAACACAATCTCACTACCTTTACAACTGTAAGACAAAAATAAAATATTCTGGGAAAGTAAAAAGATTTGGATTTTTATTATCCATCTTCTCTTTTGGTACTTTCTAATTTTCTGCCACATGTGGTCTAATTCTTTCTTTATGTTTTTCTGTCTCCAAAGGAAATATCTATCATTTCTTCTTCATTTTCATTGTTAAATTAGTTGGAAGGTCACATTGAGAGCCTTGTTTTCACAATTTTGATATCTGGATAGCATGTTATGTATTATTTCTTACATGCCTTTTTTAAAGGAAAGGGTGACAAGGTTTAGTATACTATAATGTTTTAGAGCATAGAATCTCTTAAGACAGTCTGAGTTCAAATTTTCATTTTGTCTTTTATAGTGTACATTTTGACAAAACACAATCTCTTTAAGTTTCAGGCAAAGGGAATTATAGAGATACTATTAGGATCAAATCAAATAATCCTTGCACAGTCTTTATATACTGCTGTTAAAATGTTAGTTATTGTAAACATTCTTTATTACTAGAATCTCTGAAATGATAATATATACCATTATAGTTAGTGTAAAATTTTTCTTAAAGTCATAATTTCTCTCTCCCTACTTTGAAAAACACACTGAAATTTGACTGGTCTTGTATGAATTCTTGGGGACTGGAATGGGCTCTTCCTCTGCTATTCCTGAGATTTTCTCCCCTGGTTTTCATATCTCCATAGATATTTTGTCTCCAAGACCTTAGAGCTCATGCAATTTTGGCCCTGATTTTCTCCTGACAAATCCTTTTACTGGTTATAGAAATATTTTACTATGAATCTGATACTAGCAAGCAGACTCACAGAATATGAAAAGATTTGGAGGGTAATATTTGTTCAAAGTGGGTAGGATTGTGCAATGGTTATAAGACTAGAGTCAGATTTCTCTGATTTGAATGTGAACTGGGTAAGGTTTTTTTTCTTTTTTGTGAGTGCATCTGTTAAATGGTGATAATAAGACCCACCTCAGATTTGTTGGGCCAATTTACTGAATTCATGTATTCTAAGTGCTTATAACAGTGTCTGACACTGACAACATAGATCATATTTGTATAGTTTTATCAAAATGAAAAAAAAAATTGATTACTACTGACCCATTCTAGTTGGGAAGAAATAGGCAGATACCTTTTCTGGAAATATTAGGACTTCATCTTCTCTGAGTTGTACCTCTGCAGATGTTGCTCTGGTCCCTGTTTCCATAGATGAAAGGGATACATTTTTGTATAAACAACACTATATAACACAAATTTTCCTGTGAAATTCAACTAAGGACTTTATGAAACTTTAGGGATATTATTCTGCTTCTGGAGGTAATGTAGACAGCAGAGTCTCAGATAATGTGAAAGGATGCCTAGACTGGAATGAACAGTCTGTGATTGAATTTCAGCTGAGCAGTTCTTTTAAAACTGCATGGATTTTACAACCATTGTATTATTCCAATTCTAGTTCATATTTACAATGACATGGTGGTACAAAATTCATAGGCCTATATTAAGTATTAGATGAGCTAATGTGTGCAAATCATCCAGGCAAGTGCCTGGCATTCAGTAAGTGCTTAAATTGTCACAAATATATTGCCTCTCTCACTTCTCCATCAGTATCCCATTTTTGTCTAACTTTTTAGAAAGGCTATCACTTATTTATTTTTTAATTATAGATAAACATTACATTCGGAGGCGGTGATGGTTAGGCTAATGTATCAACTCAGCCAGGTAATTGTGTCTAGGTGTTTGGGCAAATGAGTACTGGGCTAATTGTAATACAAGGACATTTATGGAATTTGGTCACCAGTGAGTTTACTGCATGGATGGCTGATTACATCTGCATCAATCAGGGAGATTGCCATCAGCAATGGGTGATGATTTATCCAATCAGTTGAATGCCTTAAAAGGGAAAGTGATTTCAACATTCATAGAGAATTTCCAGCTCATCTTTAGACAGTCAACATCTCCTGGAAACTCATCAGGGACCTTCACTGGACTTTCATCGAAAGCCCTAGTTTGCAGCCTGCATGCAGAACCTGGACTTATGAATCCCTACGATCATGTGAAAGAATCTTAAAAAATCTCGTATTACTGAAAGATGCCTCCTGCTGATTCTGTTTCACTAGAGAACCCTGACTAATACAGCTTGGTACTGGTAGTGGTTCTTGAGGAACACAGTCTTAAACATGGGATGCCTGAGGTGGTTCTGGGAGTTTTTCAATTGGCTTTCTACTCTAATTGGACTCAAGGGTACAAATGACTCCCTTTCCAATAATGAAGAGGTCACTAACAGTTCATGGCATGAGCTGGCAATAGAGATATGCAAAATAGTATCACTGAATTCCCCTACTTCCATGCTTATAAGAAGCAAGGATCTGGGTGAGAATGTTTTCAACACCTTAACAGAGTTTTGTGGAGTCAAAAGGTATAATGATATTGGCTTGCTCCTCCTAGATACTCTGGATACAGTTACAAAAGAAAGATATGAGCTAAAGACTTCAAATTAGAAACTTAAATGCTGCATGAATGATGTGAAAGTTTCTGTGTGCTCTGAAAGAAAATCTTGTCTCCTGTAACCACAAACTTGAGATACCTGAGTATCAAACTCAGACTCATTGTACGAGTAGCAGAATTACAAAGGAAACTAAAATCTCAAACTCAAGGGGTTTCTGCAGTTAAAGTGAAGGCATTGATTGGAAAGGAGTGAAACCCCGAGGATTTGGATGGAGACATATGAGAAGGTGATAATATTGGTGGGGACATTGGAACCCTAAATTCTGCCTGAGACTTTACCAAACAACCCTGCAATGGTGTGCCCTATGGAAACCACACCTTGTCAACCTTGTATCACCCGGCCTCCAGCTTACCCCAGGGAATCTGGACCTCTTTCCAGCGATGAGGTTGGTACCAGCCAAACTGAAGCCTGCACTGCCCAGCCTCTGGCCTGCCCCAGGGAGTCTGGACATCCTCCCAGCACTGAGACAGGTACCAGCCAAACCCCAGCATGCATTTCCCAGCCTCCAGTTTGCCTTAAGAAATCTGCCTTCCAACTCCTGCTTGAAGAGATTAATACTGTCTCACCAGAAGAAAATGCAGAGGAATGCCCTGAGGTCAGTAGCTTGTAAGACATTTATAATCCTTCTTACCCACCCCCACCACCTATCTTGTCTTTGAGACCTCTTATTGGACTAAAATCACAACAAGCCCCCAAAGGTGAAATACAAAGTGTGACCCATGAGGATGTATGATATTCTCTGAAAGAACTGCATGAATTTTCCAACTTATATAGATAAAAACCACGGGAATATGTGTGGGAATGGATACTAAGGGTAAGGGATAATGTTGGAAGGAATATAAAATTGGAGCAGGTTGAATTTATTGATATGGGCTCACTAAGCAGAAATTCTGGATTCAACACTGTAGCACAAAGGGTTAGAAAGGGCTCTAACAGTTTGTTCAGGTGGCTGACTGAAACATGGACCAAAAGATGGCCTAGAATGCCAGAAGTTGAGATGCCTGATTTGTCGTGGTATACAGTAGAAGAGGGAATTCAAAGGCTTAGAGAGATAGAAATGCTAGAATGGATTTCCCATTTGAGATCTGCCCACCCTCCCCAGGAATGTCCAGAGGACACACCTTTAACCAGGACTGTGAGGAATAAATTTGTAAAACTAACCACATCTTCTTTGAAAAGCTTTGTAGTTGCTTTACTCTATAGTCCAGATATTATTTTAAGGAGTGCTGTAATGCAATTAGAATCCTTAAACATTATGTGGATGATCAGAATTTGGTCCTGTAAAACTTAAGTATCAGCAGTTAATTGCCAAAGGTGAGGTGGGCATGGCTACTTCAATGAAAGGCAGAGTCAAAGCAGTACTCAAAATAATCTGAGTCACATGGAAGTAGGGCATTGACTAATAGATCATGGGGTACCTAGAAGTTAAATAGGTGGGAAGTGTACTAAATTTCTTCTGGATATATAAGCAGAAGTGTTCTAGGTCAAGTGAACAAAACCCTAACTCAAATTACGGATGCAGAGAATCATGGCCCCTTAACCAATTCCCAGACTTGATACAGACCCAGAACCACTTGAATGAGAAGGCCAGGTCCCCTTGGGGAAGTATCCTGTTAAACTGCCAAAAATTTATACCGTTAATCTTCCTCCCACCTTTCCCCAAGGAGACTTACAGCCTTTTACCAGACTAACTGTGCATTGGGGAAAATGAAATGATCAGACATTTCGGGGATTATTAGACCCTGGCTCAGATGTGTCATTAATTCCAGGATACCCAAAACATCACAGAGGTCCACGAGTCAGAGTAGGGGCTTATGTAAGTCATGTGATTGATGGAGTTTTAGCTCAGGTCCATTTCACAGTGGGTGCAACAGACCCCTGGACTCATTCTGTGGTTATTTCCCCAGTTCCAGATTGCATAATTGGAATAGACATAAACAGTAACTGGCAGAATCCCCACATTGGATCCCTGACTTGTGGAGTGAGGGCTCTTATAGTTGGAAAGGCCAAGTGGAAGCAACTAGAACTGTCCCTACCTAGTAGAATAGTAAATCAAGGCCAATGCTGGATTCCTAAAGGAACTGCAGAGATTAGTGCCACTATCAAGGATCTGAAGGATGCAGGGGACGTCATTCCCATCACATCCCCATTCAACTCTCCTATTTGGCCTGTGCATAAAACAGATCGATTGTGGAGGATGATAGTAGAATATCATAAACTTAACCAGGTGTTTACTCCAATTGCAGCTGTTGTACCAGATGTGGTATCATTGCTTGAGCAAGTCAACACATCCCCTGGTACCTGGTATGCAGCTGTTGATCTGGCAAATGTTTTTTTTTTTTTCTCAATTGCTATTAGTAAGGACCACCAGAAACAGTTTGCTTTCAGCTGGTAAGACCAGCAGTATACATTCACTTTCCTGCATCAGGCATATATCAACTCTCCAGCCCTATGTCATAATATTGTCCACAGGGGCCTTGATCATCTCTCCCTCCCACGGGACATCACACTGGTCCATTATATTGATAATATCATGTTGATAGGACCTAGTGAGCAAGAAATAACAAAGACTTTAGACTTATTCATAAGGCATGTGCATGAAAGAGGATGAGAGATAAATCCAACAAAATACAGGATCCTTCCACTTCAGTGAAATTTCTAGGTGTCTAGTGGTGTGGGACATGTTGAGATATCCCTTATAAAGCAAAGGATAAGCTGCTGTGTTTCCCCCTCCTATGACCAAAAAAGAGGCACAATGCTTAGTTGGTCTTTTTGGATTTTTGAAACAACACATTCCTCATTTGGATGTGCTACACTGGCTCATTTACTGAGTTACCAGAAAATCTGTTAGTGTTGATTGGGCACTAGAAGAAGAGTCTCTGTGACAGGCCCAGGCTGCTGCGCAAGCTGCACTACCACTTGGACCATTTGATCCAGCAGATCCAATGGTGCTGGAAGTTTCAGTGGCAAATAGAGATGCTTTCTGGAGCCTTTGGTAGGCCCTATAGGGGAATCACAATGCAGACACAGAGTTTTGGAGCAAAGCCCTACCATACTCTGCAGATAACCTTCTCCTTTTTAAGAAAAAGCTTTTGGCCTGCTACTGTGCCTTAGTAGAGGCCTGAACATTTAAACAAGGGCCATCAAGTTACCATGAGACCTCAGTTGCCAATCATGAGCTGGTTATTTTCTGCCCCACCAAACCATAAAGTTGGGCATGCACAGCAGCACTCCATAATAAAGTGGAAGTAGTATATACGAGATGGGCTTGAGTGGGTCCTGAAATCACAAGTAAGTTACGTGAGGAAGTATCTCAAATGCCCATGTTCACCATCCCTGCCATGTTACCTTCTTTTTCCCAGCCCAAACTTTGGCCTCTTGGGGAGTCCATTACAACCAGTTGACTGAGGATGAGAAAACTCAGGCCTGGTTTACAGATGGTTATGCACAATATGCAGGCACCACCCGAAAGTGGACAGCTGCAGCATTGCAGCCCTTTTCTGGGACATCCCAGAAGCATAGAGGTAAGGGCAAATCCTCTCAGTAGGCAGAACTTTGAGCAGTGCATCTGACTGTTCATTTTGCTTGGAATAAGAAATGGTCAGAGTTGACTTTGTACATTGATACATGGGCTTTTGCCAATGGTTTGGCTGGATGGTCAAGGACATGGAAGGAACATGATTGGAAAATTGGTAAAAAGGAGGTCTGGGGAAAAGCCATGTGGATAGACCTTTCTGAGTGGACAAAAAACATAAACATATTTTTGTCTCATGTGAATGCTCACCAGAGGGTTACTTCAGCAGAGGACGATTTTAATTATCAAGTGACTAAAATGACCCACTCTGTGGATAATGTTCAGCCTTTTTCCAAAGCCACTCCTGTCATTGCCCAAAGGATTCATGAACATAGTGTCCATGGAGGTAGGGATGAAGGTTGTGCATGGGTTCAACAACATGGACTTTCCCACATGAAGGTAGACTTGGCTATAGCCACTGTTGAATGCCCAATCAACCAGCAGCAGAGACCCACTCTCAGCCCTTGATATGGAACCATTTTCTGAGGTGACCAGCCTGCTACCTAGTGGCAGGTTGACATTGAACCACTTCCACCATGGAAGGGGCAACAATTTATTTTAACTGAAATAGACACATACTCGGGACATGGATTTTCATTTCCTGCATGCAATGCTTCTTCCAAAACTACTATCTGTGGACTTACTGAATGTTTTATTAACCACCATGGCATTCCACACAGTATTGCTTCTGATCAATGAACCCATTTCACAGCAAACAATGTGAAGGAATGGACACATACCCATGGAATTCATTGGTCTTACAATGTTCCCCATCACCCCAAAGCAGCTGGATTGATAGAACAGTGGAATGGCCCTTTGAATATTCCATTGTGGTTCCAACTAGGTGGCATTACCTTGCAGGGCTGGGGCGATGTTCTCCAGGAGACTGTGTAGGCTCTAAATCACTGTCCACTCTAAGGTGCTGTTTCTCCCATAACCAGAATTTGTGGTTCCAAGAATCAAGGGGTGGAAATGGGAGTGTTACCACTAACTATTACCCCTAGTGACCCACTAGGAACATTTTTGCTTCCTGTCCCTGCAACCTTAAGCACTGTTGGTCTGCAGGTTTTATTTCCAAAAGGAGGAGTACTGCCACCAGGGAACACAACAATGATTCCATTGAATAGGAAGTTTAGACTGCCACCTGGCCACTTTGGACTCCTGTTACATGTGAATCAACAGGCAAAGAAATGAATTAGTGTACTAGCTGGGGTAATTGATCCTGACTATCAAGGGGAAATAAGACTACATCTATATAATGGGGGTAAAGAAGAGTTTGCCTGGAATACAGGAGATCCTCTAGGGTGTCTCCTAGTACTGCCATTCCCAGTGACTAAAGTCAATGGAAAATTGCAACAAACCAATCCAAGTAGGACTAACAATGGCCCAGAATCTTCAGGAATGAAAGTTTGGGTCATCTCACCAGGCAAAGAACCACAGCCAGCTGAAGTGCTTGCTGAGGGTAACGGGAACATAGAATGGGTAATGGAAGATGGTAGTGATTAATATGAACTTCAACCAAATGACCAGTTACAGAAATGAGGATTATAATAGTCATGAACCTTTCTTCTTTGTTTCATTATGAGTATGATTGTATATGTACACAAAATGAATTTCTTCCCCAACCTTTTCCCCTATCATATGTAAAGTTGTATTAGTTTCATTTAAGCATGTCAAGTTTAAGAGTGAATATTACCCAAGGACTTGCACCCTATTCTGTAGGGAATTAATGTGCTACTGGTTGTACACAGGTGAGTTGAACGTTGTTAGGTGGAAATATATAGGCATGCTTGTCTATTGTTGTTTTTACTTAGAGTCTAAGTATGGTTTACGGTAATGTGTATTGTTGCCTAATTGACAAGCAGTGGACTGTGATGGTTAGGCTAATGTGTCAATTTGGCCAGGTAATTGTGTCCAGGTGTTCGGTCAGTTGAACACTGGGCTAATTGTAATACAAAGACATTTATGGATTTTGGTCACCAGTGAGTTTACTGCATGGATGGCTGTTTATATCTGCATCAATCAGGGAGATTGTCATCAGTAGTGGGTGACATTTTATCCAATTAGTTGAATGCCTTAAAAGGAAAAGTGATTTCAACATTCAAAGAGAATTTCCCAACTCGTCTTTGGACAGCCAATGTCTCCCGAAAACTCATCAAGGACCTTCATTGAACTTTCATAGAAGGCCCTGGTTTGCAACCTGCCTGTGCAACCTGGACTTGTGCATCTCCACGGTCATGTGAAAGACTCATAAAATCTCATATTATTGAAAGATATATCCTGTTGATTCTGTTTCCCTAGAGAACCCTGACTAATACAGAGGCTATGAAGAACTTTCAGAATTCTAAGAGCAAATCTTATAAAACTAATGCAAACTAGATGAGATTAAAGTCTCAAAAATTCACCTTAAAATGTGAATGTCCCCCATATCATAATGAACTTATGAAAGACCACAAAATCTAATGAAATTTTTATGAGAATTAAGAAAAATGCAGCATGATAATTAATAGTTGAAGTAAAAGCTATTATTTATTTACTACTAATTGGAAAGCACTCTTCTTTAATCCTCATAAGAGTTTTTGAAGTAAATACTGTTATTTCTGATTTCTAGAAGAATTAATTCAAGCATGGAGAATGCTTGAAACTTAACCAAGTTCTATTCTACTAGTGAGTGCCTGAGATGGGTTTAAAACTTAGTATTTGGTATTTAGAACCTGCTTTCTTAAGCACTGTGTTATTTTTCATATTAGTTGCATATGTAAAGAACACTTTCTAGTTAAGAGGCTTTAAATAAGTAAACATATTAAAACAAAAACAGCATAGATTCAGAGTGAGTAGTACTTAAGTGGGATAAGTGATATGCTAGAAAGTGATTTGTAAGCTGGGGTTCTCTTTAGTGTACAAAGAAGAGTCAAAAGTAAAAATGCAGTCTTTATCTGCCCATGTTCAGGGATGAGAGACATCAAGCTGAAACAACATGAATAAAACCATTAGACAAATGTTTAGGATTGAGGGGAATTTTATTTGACCTGAATGAATATCATTATCCACTCTCCTCTATACCAACTTGAGGATCACTAAGCAACTTTATCCATTTTCTTATTAATTCAGATCATATAGAATCAGGGTGAGAAATATAACACATGTTCTCAAACAAACAATCTTCACCCAGCAGACTTTTTCCATTCTGGCTGTTGCTCTTTGTGGTGGCATTTGGATTCTCCTTTGCATCTAGGAACATCGATCTCCACATTGCCTCTTCATGGTCTGCTTTTATTTTAATTTCCGTCATTTTTTCCCATGTAAGAGCTCTTGCATTCACTTAAAGCAGCTGGATTAAGGTGATTTTTTAGAAGGAAAGCTATCCACTTAGCTAAATTTACTCTAAATTATAATTAACCTTTCCATGGCTTATAAGGCTCTGCCCAATTTCTCTCCATTCAAAGAAAGATTTCCATGACCTCATCCAGTACTATTCTATTCCTTGTTCACAGTGCTCCAGTTACAATAGACTTCTTCTTATCATCAGGCCTTTTTTCTAGCTCTTTGTGCTTCCTGAATTGCTCCTTCTGCTCTAGATCTTGAAATTGTTGGCTTGCTATCATCACTCAGTCTACAGTTCAAATGCCCCATAGGTTGAGCAAATTTCCTTAAGCACTCATTGTAAAGCCATTCTTTATCTCGAGTTACTCTCTATCATATCACGTGTTATATTTTCTCTACAGTATTTTTACAGTCTGATTTATCTAATTTATTTGCTTAATTTTCATCTCTCCCAGCCAGAGTGTAAACTCCATGAAAATAGAGGCAGGGCATTTTTTGTTCACTACTGCATCTGCAGCACCTAAACCAAGTTTGGGACAGAGTAAATTAAATGCTTAATAAATAATTATTGGCCATCATCTCTACTTTACTCTTTTAAGAGTAATTGCTTTTGTTAAAGGACCCTTGCGAGCTGGAATATTTCTCAAGTTTATGGCATTCCAATCTTGGTGATACATTAAAATGAAGAATTTTAGGTTGGTTTGTTATGGTATCAAGGTTCTTAGCTGAAGATGCAAAATAATCTGTAATTAATTTAACTGGAAAGTATTTATTAAATGGAATTAAGTATCTTAACAATCTTTAGAAAGGCCACATTCAGATTCAAGGTTGAGCCACCAGGAGCCACATGCAGAAGCTCACCTGTACAGGACTAGCAAGCTAAGGGAGCTACTGCCACTGCTGACACCAAACACTGCTGCCACTGGCTGTCTTAGTCATGGTTATGCAGGTAAACATGCTGACAGGAAGAGATAGGCAAGCCCAAATGCCGCTGGAAATGCTGCAGGCTGGAAACCCTGATGAGGTTTTCAATGAATTCCTGTGAAAAACCTTGAGCTAGCCAGGAGAAACTAGCTGGCTGAACTAGAGATGAAAATTCTCCCTTCTGCCTGCAGAAATCATCTCTTCTCCTTTTATGGCCTTCAACTGATTGGATGAGACTTCTTCTCTCATTTTGAAGGCAATCCTCTCAGCTAATTGTAGATGTAATCAGCAATTTATGTTATATGATAAGGTGATAAGATAAGAAAGAAAAGAAAAATACTTGCTTTATGAATGTATGCAAAAATATTCATAACAAAGAAATCTATTCATGACTATTTTAGTCCTTGTTTCTGTAACTGGACATAGAGTCATAGGCTGTATTTATAACTACTTTATTCTACTACCCATTCATTGCATGGTATTTGTTTTGGCAATTAGGAAACCAAAACACTGGACAAGCAAGAAAGCTGCTACTGCTCTCCCTGACTTTAGCACCTCCTTGGCTCAGTTGAGCTTTTACCAGCACCCAGACTTTTATAACTAATTTCCAACACAAAGTTTTAAGCATGTGAACCTGGTAGGCATAACCCAAGTCACATGTCTATATCCTAGAGGCAAATATTCCTGGAAAATGTATATTCTTGAATTTTATGTTTGGAAACAGAATTCAATATATGGGAAGCTAAGAAAATGTACAGGGTACATTCAAAAGATTTTGGGGGCAGCCACACACCACTGGTTTTACTATATTTTGGGCATGAGTGCTCAGAATGCATTTGTTTTATTCTACAGACATTTCTTTCTACAAAACTGAAGTGTGTTTTTGCTTTGTTTACCCTACATATAGGATAAAAAGCAAATATAAACGAACACAAGAAAATGAGAAAGCAAGAAAATTATCCCAGTTGATATCGCATTTTTGTTTATAATCATTTGAATTTTACTGAATAATTTTTATGATAGACATTGTGCTTAGCTCTGAAACATAAAAGAATAGGATAGTCTTTTACCTTCTAACACTAGCACAGTAGCACATATGATTCAGTAGCAATTCTTAAGAAAATCTTCTTCAATTTTGAGAGGTTTGGTGAGGTGGAGGACTTCTTTAATTAAAAACTAAATGCCCATGTAATGTTATTTACTCCCAATTTGAAAGAACTTAAAATAAAACCCAAATTCCTTACCAAACACTGTAATGTCCTGCAGTACAGTGCAGTGCATGTTTGCAACCTCTGCTTGTTCTGTTCTCTCCTCTCCTATTTACCTCCATTCAGTGATCTTTCTGTGCCTTGATCTTTACAAAGTTGGAACAGTATGTTTCATGGTAGTAAGTTTTCATCCTTTGTAACTTAGCTTAAATATCATCTTTAAAAAATGTCCTTCTCTAACTACTTCATCCATTGTAGCATTCTTCCTCTTATTTCCTGTCACGGTCCCCTGTTTGTCGTCTTAATAGTACTTATAAGAGACTGTATGTGCTTTAAGTCATTCCCTTGTTCATTGCCTGGTTCTATTACAAAAATATAAGGTAAATGTAAGCAGGTTACTTTTCCCAATTTTTTTTCTATTTTGTTAACTATTGTATATCTAGTTCATAGCATAACAACTGATGCAATATAGGTGCTCTATAATTTTTGAAAAAATAATCAGTAATTGAACAAAGAATTAGTTTTTACATGTAAATTGGAGATAAAGTTATAACATAACTAACAAATATTTCAAGGCAGAATAAATTATTAAGTGAAAATAAAGTAAAACTTACTATGGCAAAATGGGAAAATTAATGATGAATTCATTATCTTGGAACAAAGACTGTAATGATATATTATTTTGACTAACAATAATCTCACAATGGATCCGAAATTAGTTTTCTTTCTGTGTTACATCTTCTTGACCCTGATTATGCAATTGTTCTAGGAGCATCTTTACATATAGATGCTCTATTAAAATTTTGTGGAAAATCCAAGCAAATATAATTAAGCAATTAGCAACTTGGGATACACTCCAATTGCAAGACTCAATGATAAATATTGGAGCTAGAAGGAATAAAATGTCCAGTGATTCTTGTCCTGTTAATGAGTAGATGTATTCTTTTAAGTACTTATATAAATATTTCAGGAAAAACTTAACTAGTCTTAAAGCATAATGTTTGCTTCATTCAACATAAGGTCTTGTGTTAGTAATTTATTCCTTCTCACAGCTAAGTAATATTCCATTATATGTATGTACCACATTTTGTTTATCCATTCATCTGTTGATGAGCACCTGGATTGATTCCAACTTTTAGCAATAGTGAACAATGCTGCTATGAACATTGGGGTGCAAATATCTGTTCGTGTCTTTGCTTTCAGTTCTTCATGGTATATATCCAGCAATGGAATTGCTGGATCATATGGAAGTTCTATATTTAGTTTTTTGAAGAATCGCAAGCGAGCCATTGAAGAATGAACAGTACATGACCTCACTGATATGAATTAAGGAAATTGAACAGTCTCTGAGAAATATTGTCTGAAAGATAGGTTTACAAGAAAGAGAAAGAGAAGAGAAAGTTGTGAGCCATCACCCATACAGAAATAATCGATGGTAAAGTGATAAAGTGTAGTTGTGTTTTGAAGGGATAGGATAAGTGGGTAACGATATTATTGGGTTTGGTGATGCAAGGTTGATAGGGGGGCAGATTGGGAAGGGTGGGTTAGAATATGCAAGATACTGGGGGGATAGATGGGAGAGGGACTAGGTGAACACTTGGGATTTGTGGGTATGAGGTTGAAAGTACAGAGGTGGGAGTGCTCTTAAGGCATATGGCAAAGAAGTGTCACTGGTTTAGAGTTTTGGTTGGGGGGGTGCATTTGGGACCGGGCGATCTGGAGCAGGCTTCTAGAGAGTGTGAGATTGTTCATTCTGTCAAAATGTGGTATATCAATAGGTGGAGACCCACACAATGAGTGGGAAAGAGATGGACACCCATCTTTGGGAGGACCGATTTGCTCAGAAATAGAGAGGTAGGCATCTCTTAAGAGCAAGGGCAGTTCCTAATAGAGGAGGAAACACCAGTGAGTCAAGACCTCTTGTTGCATGTAACTATTAATCTTGTCATCCAATGAGTCAAGCCAGGGGGTCATCGTGGGCCCTGGGGGGATGGGGAAGGAGGAACAGAATAGATCAAATGGGGTATTTAGTGGTCAGTGGAAATGTTTTTGATTACCTTACAGTAATGGACACAGGACATGGTAAATATCATCAAAATTTACAAAAGTGTAGGGTCTAAAATGTAAACCATACTGTGAACCATTGACAATGTTTAGTAGCTATATTTCAATATCTGTATATCAATTTTAATAATACTACCATCCACATACAAAAAGGTTTTAAAATGGGGTGAGGAAAGGGGGAGGAGGTTGTGTGACTTTGCTGTATGTGACTTTGCTGTGACCTAAAACTTCTTTGAAAATTAAATGAAAAATAGTGAGAAACTGGGGAGTGAGAGGGGGAAGAGGCCACAGTACAGACTGGCCATCAGATACTGCAGTTATAAAAGGTAAAATGTTAAAAAAAAACAAAACATTTTTTCCCATTTTGCGAATATCCCAATCCTTTAATTTAATTTAATTTTTAGTTTTTTTTAAGTTTTCATGTATTTTATCTCTTACATTTAAACTTATCATTGTTATTTAATTTTCCTATTAATTGTATTTAGCTATTGATTTGGCTTTATCTTTAAAGATGCTTTGGGTCACAGAAGGATTACAACTGGGGTGAGAGAGGATCATTGGTGGGGGGTCTCAGGGATGGGGTTACATGGGAGGAAGTTCACCTGAACTTACATAAAAGGTATATAAAATTGTTGAAACACTTATGGGGCATAGTCACAGAGGGTGGAGAATCACTCAGTAAGTGAGAGAATACTGATTTCCTATCCGGGAGAGCTCTGCCACATTCTCCAAGGGAGCAGCAACAGTCCCCCAAGTGCAGGGACAGTGTCTGGCAAAGAAGGATGATCCACTGATGGGCTCTTGTTATTGATGAGTAGCCTTACAAGTCTTTGCTCTTGAAATGGAAACTTAGCCTGCTGTTATGGGGTGCCTAAGGGTTGCCTCCTGAGAGCCTCCTTATTGCTCAAATGTGGCCTCTCTCTAAGCCAAAATCAACATATGAATGCATTACCTTCCTCCCAGTGTGAGACATGACTCCTGGGGATGAGCAGTGAGGGATTACTACCAAGTGCCCACTGGCAATACAATTAGAAAAGACATCGAATAAAAGGGGAAAGATAAAGACAAATGAGTTTATATGGCTAAGAGACTTCAAAGTGAGTCAGGAGGTCATCCCAGAGGTAATGCTTATGCACATCTCAGTAAGACCTCATAGGCTTCTAATGTAGATATCACCACAAATAAAAGGGCTCCTGAGGGTTCTGGAGACACCTAGATCCTATATCAGGGCGGATAGCTCCGGAGTTTGGTGCCTTATCAGTGGGCCTGACTTTGGAATCTGTACTTCTGAAAGGGTCAAAGTTGGACTCAAATATGCCTTCCCTGCACATGGTCCATCTGTCTCTATTCAAACCTATATGTGGTGCTGGAGTTTGTAGGTGTACTTCCAGAGACTGGAGTCTTTGGGCTGTCCATGTGCCACCTATGCCCGGAATCTTGGTGGAACTGAAACTCCTACTCTACAGTTCAATGAACTCACCAAGGACACCTGGCAGGGAGATGATGATGGACAACAGCCATCCCAGGTAATGGAAAGAGTCTGAAGCTGCAGGCAGGATAATCCCATCCATATTAACCATGGGATATAAGCCCCCTCTCACTTGGAGTTGGAGTGGACATCATCATCCCAGACTCCTCAGGATTGGGGGAAGAGCTATGAATTAGTGTGGACTTACTGGTATTCTGTTATAGATATATTGTGATTCAAGCAATGGAAGAAATTACAACATTGATGTGGAGCCAGTGGCCGCTGGATGCTTTGGGGTCAGGAAGAGGGAAGAGCAATTGTAATAAACGGGGTTTTCGGGACTTGGGAGTTGTCCTGAGTGATGCTGCAGTAACAGATATAGGCCATTTTATATCATTATATAACATGCAGAACTGTGTGGGGGAGAGTGTGGTCTATGATGTGAACTGTGGTCCATGCTTAATGGCAAAGCCCTAGAATGTGTATATCCATTGCAGGTGATGTACCACACTAATGAAGGATATATGTGAGAGGTTGGGAGAGGTGTGGGAGGTGGGACATATGGGAATCCCTATAATTTTTATGTATCATTTGTGTAATCTAAATATCTTTTAAAAAATAAAAAAAATATATTATTAAAAAAAGAAGATATAGGGGATTCCTATGTGCCCCACCCCTTCCCCCGCTTACATTTCCCTCTATTAATAGCATCTTTCATGAGTGTGGTACATTTGTTACAATTGATGAAGAAATAATGAATCATTGCCACTGACCATTGTCTATAGTTTATTCTTGCACCATACATTTTTATTGGTTTTGATAAAATGTGTAATGGCCTGGATCCATCATTGCAGTGTCATGTAGAATGGTTCCAGTGCACTAAAAATGCCCTGTATTCCAGCTATTCTTCCTTCCCCCTCCCCTCAGAACTTCTGGTGGCCAATGACTTTATATCAATGTTACAAGTTATTCTGTTGGTACAAAAATAAAAGTCTACTTTGATTAAAAAAAAAAAAAAAGCATAATGCTTAAAAGGCTTTGAAAATCCATTCAAATTCTCAAGTAGAGCTAGTTAGACCACATGAATAGAATGAGATAGGCAAGAAATTGGAAAGGTAATTTTTTGAAATTACCTTTAAAAGAAGTTAGTAGAATTTTTTTCCTCATTAGGTGGTATCTTATATAGATTTGGTATTTTATTACATTAAGTGACATAATTGCCTATGAAATAGATATTCACACAATTGTACAGTATGAGTAATTCGGCAATTATGTCACTTGAAACGTTGAAAAAACTTCCACTGGCAGTACAATCAAACTTAGATTCCAATTCCAGTTCTGTCCCTTAATAATGTGTGGTTTGGAGAAAAATAACAAAATATTCTGAGCTTTAGTTTGTTCACCTAAAATTAAGATAACAATACTTGTATTGTAAAAGTAAATTGTGACACAACACATGTGATACTTTAAATATAATCACATTAAATGTGTATAATATATGCATGCACATAGCATTAGGTGCATAGTTTTGCAAAACAAATGATAGATGTTCTTACAAGGTTAGTCTTTCTTTTCCTTTCATTAATTTTTTTGATTGATTTTAAGTGGAATCAGTTGAATGTTTTCTCACCAGGGTCTTCTGCACTTCAGAGGAATATCAATTTATAATTGATGTTAGGTAGCAACTGAAGCTTCATATATGCTATAACAAAACAGAGATTGATCATCTGTTTTTGTCCATGCACTGTGCTAAATATGCTTTCAAACATTTTAGCTCATTAATTATAAATATTCCCATTCAGTAGCTACCTATTATTAATCTTGCCTTACAGATGTGCAAAATTATGACTCAGAATTTTGACAATCATTTATTTAAGTTTTGGCAACTAGATTCAGAATATATAATTACAGTGGTCTAGGAAAATGTGTTATTATAACATATTATATATATATATATATATATATATATATATTTCCTAAATATGTGTGATAGACACTTTGAGTAAAATAAAAGTGTCTGTTTTGCTTCCTTATTAATAATGTCTTATGTAAAAAAAGTAAAAAATAGCTTTTTAATTTTTATGACATAACTTAAAGCTATTGAATTAGGAGAGAGACATATATAAGCAGATATAATAGTGAACTTGCTGAATTGGGACTTCCTCAAGGAAAGTTTAGTATTATTGCTAAATATGAGGGGGGAAAGATGAGAACATTGCTTGTCAGGGTTTGTATGATGCTTGTCATGAGAAGACTAAAGAAGTTCTTAGATGTCCTCAGTCATCTCTTAACTTCAAGAGGAATCCCTCAATAGGGGAAACTAGGAGACAAATAGTGAAAAGGTAATTTCTCAGTCATGACCATCATTTCTGTCCTCTGATTATATGGCCCCCTGGAGGAAACCCTAAGCTTAAATGAGTTAGTGGGTTTTCTGTGATGACTGGGTCTGCCTTACAGGAAAAGCTTGACACAAATAATTGTCCATTGAATGAATAAATAAAATGCTTATAAATATTTTACAGGTAAACTGTTCCTGAGAATTGAAATGAACATATATAAAAGAACAGTGGAACTAAGGAGATGGCAAAGAAATATGCATATTTGAGTAAAAGCAGAAAGTCTCAAGCAGAATGAGACTTATAAGAGATGAATTTGGGGAGGTAACCTGGATAGAAGTCTTCTGGCGTTTTGTAAGCCAAGTTATGTAAATAGTATTTGTAGGAATCCACTGTAGAAATGTTGAAAAAGTGAGTGGCATTATCTAAACCAGATTTAAAAAGAATCATTTGGATTGCTGCAGGAGAACAGATAACTGAAAGCAGGAATAAAAGTGGAGAGACTGGCAGGAGGCTAATTGCAGTAAGCCAAGGACATAGCAGAGAGATAGTGAGGATAGTCAAAATTGTAGTATGTTTTGAAGGTGGACTTCACAGAATGTTTTTGAAGATATGAATAAGTAATGTGAGAGGAATAAAAATAGTGAAAGATATTGTAAGATATTTGTTCTGAAAAATAACATGGAAGATGATACCATTTAATGAGATGAGGGATAATTTTGTTCTGGATTATTAAGAATTTAGTTTTATGAACAGCAGCTGGATATTCAATCAATGCTATTCATTAGGTAGTTGCATACATAGGTATGAAAATTAGGGAAGAGATAGAAGATACTGATAAAAATTGTATGGCTTCAACATTTATAATTCAGCAAAAGAAGGAAATCCCATCCAAAGACCCAAAGAAGGAGGTTTCATTGTGGTATGAAGAAACTAGGTCAGTGAATTTTTGTCTATAGTCTTCCTTTCAGAATTTTTAAATTCACTTAAAATATGTAAATTATTTTATATGGATCCTTAAGTAGTGAGTTTGTGACTTTATAAATGGTGCACCTTCCCATCCTTTTTTGTTCTAGTCAATTCTCACTTTACCTTTTAAACTCAGTGAAAGTGTTACTTACTCTGGGAAGCTTTCTTGACTCTGGTTTGGTTTATGTTGACAAACTGTACATCCTTAGCATCATGTGAATATTTTTAAAATAGCACTTATTACATTGGTCTGTATTGTTCTCACCTTATAATTATAAATCCAAACACTGAGGGCAGGGAATATTGTCTTACTCAACTTGTTAACCTCAATGCATATAAGTTTGCACAAATAGATGCTCCATAGACATTTTGACTGAATAAATAATGAAAAGATTAGGCATATAACACACAAAAATTTTTGACTATTTAATTGGTAAACTATCTCTGAATCTGAAGTCAGCATGTATAAAATAATAGACAAAACCAAGAAAAAATGTGACTTATGTTGTCCTCCTGGGCCTCATGCAGAATCCAAAGAAACAGAAAGTACTTTCTATTATCTTCTCACTCTCCTATATTTTGACCATGGTGAGCAAGTTACCCATTGTCATGACTGTAACTGTCAGTAAGTCCTTGGGCTTACCTATGTACTTTTTTTCTAGCTGGCTTATCATTTATGGATGCTATTTATTCCTCAATCATTTCAAAATTGATTTCAGGCTTGTTCTTTGGACAACAGACCGTATCCTTCCAAGCATCTATGATCCAGATCTTTTTAGAGCACTTCTTTGGTGGATCAAAGATCTTTCTTCTGCTGGCCATGGCATATGACTGCTATGTGGCCACATGTAAGCCCTTACATTATCTGATTATCATGAGGCAATGGGTGTGGGTTGTGCTGTTAATAGTGTCCTGGATTGGGGTTTTCTGCACTCATTCATTCAACTGATCTCTCTTCATGGGCTCCCCTTTTTGGTCCCGATATCATTGATCACTTTATCTGTGACATGTACCCCTTGTTGAAACTCATTTGTTCTGACACCTGTATCATTGGCCTTTCAGTAGCAGTCAATGGAGGGCTGATCTGCAGTATTGTGTTTCTGCTCTTACTCATCTCTTGTGGTGTCATTTTGTACTTCCTAAGGAACCCTAGTCAGGAAGGCAGGAGGAAAGCCCTCTCCACCTGTGTTTTCCATATCACTGTGGTTGTCTTCTTTGTTCCATGTATTTTCATGTATGAAAGACCTGCTGGAAACTCCCCTATTGAAAAATCATTGAGTGTGTTTTGTACAGTCATAACCCCAATGCTAAACCCTTTAATATATACTCAGAAATTCAGAGATGATAAATGATATGGAGAAGTTCTGGAAAAGAAAATTCATATAAGTAGTAAATAAGTGTGTTATCCTTAATGAAGAGAATAATTTGACTTTTATGTAAAACCTCATTAGGACCCAGAAGTCACCTTAAATGTGATACCCTTTACTTTCTTTCTAATCATTTATCATAATTATAATTAAGTAATTTCCTATTTATTTGGGATTTTGATGACAATTTCCTTACTAATAAGAAAGATATGTGGAATGTCTGGTTTATCCCTCTACCTAGAAAATTGCAATGAATATATAATGGCTAGTCAATAATTAATATGTCACAATGAATGAAAATTTAATGAGTTACATAGTACTTAATTTCTGCATTATCTATATTAATTTTGCTGTCAGCTTTGCTTTTATTTAAATTCTTGTCAACGACATTCATTCTATTTACTATACTAGTTAAAATAGTTAATGCTATGCACATTCTCCTCTTTATTAAATTTCAGTTGCTTTCCATATAGTTTTTTAATATGCAATGTATCTACTTTTTAAAATAAAACAATTGAAGGAACAATAAGAATAAATATTAGAAAAGAAAGCCATACAAAATGCACAAAGTTAAAAGCAAATCTTCCACCCACCTTTAACCAAATCTCCCAGTGTTCTTACTCAGGGACAGTCACTGACTCTATCTTTAAGATACTAATAGGATAACTTTTGGAAATAAAAATATATTACTTTTATAATATGTGTATACAGCTCTGTGTATTAAAGTTTTCATTTTATTATTTAAAATCTTCACAATCTATCTATATCTCTATGTAGAACTAAATCCCAGGTATCCTTACACTGCAAAATATAAAAATATAGAAAGAATTGTACTAAAATTAGTACATTCTCATCATGGTGACTACAATCTTTTTCTATGACAGATAATTATACCATAACAATGTTTTTGTACCTGTGTAAGAATGAGTTTCTAGAATTGGAATTGTTGAGTCAACTGGTATGTGTTTTCAATGTTGATGATCATACTTATTGTCAAAATGCATTCAATTGAGGTTTTACCTAATACACTCCTGCCCACAATCTGTGAGAATGTCTGTTTATCCATAGTATCAACAATTTATGCTTGATAAACATTTATAATATTTGGAATTCTTTTAAAGTCAAAGATTGCATCTAATATGTACAGCTTAATTGAAATGTTTTCAATATAATTGAGCAGCTTTTAACATTTTTGAAAATTATTGGTATTCATTTGTGAATTGTTTATTAAGGTATTTTACCTATTTTGTTTGATTTGTTGAACATTTTCTTGTTAATTTTTATGAGTTAATTATACACTAATTTTTTTCCTTTTTACTGTTGTATGTGTAATTAATGTAATTCAGCCTTGTGATATATTTTTTACCTGTTTTATTCTAGGCAGAAATGTGTTGACTATGTAAATTTTTTTATATTTACATATCAGACATCTATATTTTCTTTTTTAATATCTTATATAAGTAGATTTCAATGAATTCAGTAAGAATTCATTCTTACTGAAATATTTCTCCATATTGTTCAACAATTTTTTTAAGCATTTTTGTGTTTTTATTTTTAAATTTAAGTTTAGTTTCATCTGGACTTTATTTTGATATAAGGGTTTAAATCAAGATTGCATTGTAAATTTCTCTTGATGCCTGTTTTTATAGTTGAATAATTATCTTTTATTCACAGATCTAAAAATCTCAACTTTATTGTATTCTAAAGTATCACACATATTTGAATACACTTCAGCACTTTATTGTCTTTCATTGATCTCCTTATTCATGTGCTTTTTAACACATGATATAAATGGTTTTGATCTACAATACATTTTGATGTAAGGTAAGCATAGTACTCCCTCAATACTATTTTATAATAGTATTTGTGCATATTTGTGTTTCTATTAAATTCAAAATATGCTAGATTAGTTACAAGCTAAGTTAAATGTGATTTTATTTAGAAAGATTAAATTAGAGAGTTTTATATTATTAGAGAATTAAGAATTCATATCCACAAAAAGGATAGATCTTTTGATTTGGACAAATTTAGCCTCTTTACCTTTTCTTCCTGTCTTACTTATCCCTTATAGACAGCTGCTGTTTTTCCATACTAACTGACACTCTTTCTGTGGGAAAAAAATCTCTTTCAGGGGGTGTATGACTGAAGGTTTTGCTAAGCATAATTTTAGTGTTGCTAAGATCATCCTGCTTGTGGTGATGGCCCGTGACCACTACGTGGCCATCTATAAATCCATGTACTACACAACCGTCATGAGCTCATAGGCTTGTGGCCTCCCCATAGGAGTTTCCTGGGCTAGAGGCTTTGACCCTGCAACCATTTGGATCCACTTCACAATGAGGCTGCCCTTCTGTGGAGCCAATGCTCTATATAAATCCATGTGTGACTTGATCTCTTTGCTGAAACTTCTCTGCACGTGTACCTATTCTCTTGGTCTCTTTGTGTCTGCCAACAGTGTGTTCATGTCCCTATCAAACTTCCTCCTCTTGATGGTCCCCTGTATGATTTTCTTGTACACTCTGAAATCTCACCCCTTAGAGAAGAGTTGCAAAGCCCTGTCCAACTTTGTTTCTCATTTCTCTGTGTTTATCTTATTCTTCATATCCTGCATATTTGTGTATCTGTGCATAGAGTCCACATTCTCCATTGATAAAGTTGTGGCTGCATTTTATACCATGATAACTTCCATGTTAAACTTTTTGATCTACACTCTCAGAAATGTAAGATGAAAATGTTATGAAATTGCTGTGTGTTTATAAGTTGATTTGACTGAGAAATAATCACAAGCATATAAAATGATTTTATCTTTTTATTACTAAGAGAAAAGAACATAATTTCTATGGACAGAGAATATTTTGTGTCAAAGACTATATAGAATCTTTAAGAAAAGGCCCAGGCAGTAAATTACTTATTAATATAAAAATATCCATTTTTTTATTAATTTACTGACCATTTGGTTGTCAATCTTCAATGTATTTTCAAAATCAGGTGCTTAATCTTTTTAACATACAGATTTTGGGGAAACAGCTTTATAGAGTCTAATTAGGACAATGTTTAGATTGATGTTTCTACATTTTAAACAAAATATCCAGATGTTTCTGAAGCAGGTGATGTTTGCACACACTTTGAGCAATAGTGTTTTTGATTATGTTTGCATTCAGCCTATTAATTGGTTCACATGATTAAGGTATCTCCTAGGAAGTATTTTTTATAACAGAATCTATGAGAACAAAGAAGCTCTCAATACTTCATATATGATGCAATGTAAGCTCAAACTTTGCAATTATAAAACAAAATTAAATATTCTAAGCAATAGAAATGTTTTGATTTATTTATTTTTTATCTTCTCTTTCTATATTTTCTCTTCTTCTCCCACATCTCTCTTATTCTCTCTTTTTCTATCTCCAAAGGAAAGGTCTACCATTCATCCCTGCCATTGTTTGGACTAAAACTCTTTTTTACTATGTTAAATAGTCATTCACATTGACAACCTTGTTTCACAGTTTTTTTTGTGGGGTGGTGGTGAAGGAAGTTTTATGTATCATATCTTGTATGTAAATTATGGAGAAATTAGTGATTAGGTTTAGTATACTTTAATGACTATGAGCAAAGTATCTCCTTCAGACAGTCCTGAGTTTAAATCATACTTTTGTCATTTATACTGTGAATTTTGGCAAAATATGAACTCTTTAAGTGTCATGTAAAGGGAATGATAAAGATATTATCAGGATCAAATCAGGTAATCCTTGTAAACCTCTTAATATGAACACATTTTCAATAAATATTTTGTTATTATAAACATCCTTTATTACTGGAATCTCTGAGATTATAATAGACCACTCAATTCATCCTGAATGTTAGCATTGCTTTTTTGTTTTTTTTTTGCTTGTTTGTTTGTTTAATTTTTTTTTAAATGGTCTTTACTGAGAGGAAGAATACTCAGAAATTTGACTGGCCTTTTAGGGGCTCTTGGGACTGGATTAGGCCCCTCCTCCTCAGCCTTCCCTGAACCTTTCTTCTCTTCTTGTTTTCTGATCTTGTTGGTCCTGTGTTTCTAAGGTCTTGGAGCTGCTCCAAATGTTTCTCTGATTTTCTCCTAACAAGTCCACTTTGAAGGCTCAAAGAGCTTAACACAGCAGGCAACCAGAATATGAGCAGAAGTAAAATAAATATTGACATATATTGAGAGAAAGTAGTATGGTGCAGTGGTTAAGAGCAGACACCGGAATAAGAGTTTCTGGCTTTTGAAAATTGAGCTTAAAGTCCAGGGAGCAGATGTGGCTCATGTGTTGATCACCTGCTTCCCTTATGGACGATCCCAGGTTCCGTTCCTGGTGCCTCCTAAAAATAAAAACAAATAATAAACCAATTGAGGGGAACTGATGTGGCTCAGTGGTTGGTGGTTGAGGGCAGGCTTCCCATACCTGAGGGGCCAGGACCCCTGATAGCTAAAATCAAAAACAAGCAAACAATCAAAAAACTTAAGGAGTTATGAGTATTCTTTTCACATAAAAAAGATTCTCAGATATTAAAACTTCAAATGACTCTATGTTGATGACAATAATTTCTTCTATCAAGACAAGAACATCTTTCAAAATACTTTGAGATGTTAATATGTGTTCATTAAGAAAAGTGGTATGTAGTGAAAAACAAAACAAAACAAAACCTCTGGAAACACTAACTATATCACTGTCTTGAAGACGCCTGGCCTATGTTATTAAAACCTTTGGGAATTTTTGTAATAAAGAAATATTTCACTTTATTTTTTTCTTGAACTGAAAAAAATTGGCTGTGAATGAGACCTGGGAATATTATTTTCTTGATCCGCAAAATGATAATGATAGTACCTACCTAATAGATGTTAAGCCAATTATATGGCTTAATAGATCTTAAGTGAATTTAAATTTCCTGCCACTTAGAAAACAGTATATAAATGTATTTTGAAAGAACAATATTGACTTGCACTGATCCAACTTTCAGTTAAGGCAGATCTGGACTTTGATCTCCTCTAAAACACAGCAGGAGACTTGTTATCTTAGAGTCAGAAACTCTGTAGATATTGTCTTGCCCACTTTCTCCTTAAGTGGAAAAGATACCTTCTTGCATGAACACTTCTTTGCGTTGTCATATTTTCCTTGAACTTCAGGCAAGAACATTATGAACTTTTAGGGCATTATTCAGCCATTAGAAGTCCTGAAGTCTGCAGAGATTCAAATGATATGGAAAAATCTGGGTTCTGCCGCCAACAGAACTAGGATTAAATTCCATCTCATTCATTTATGTAAAACTGTATGCATTTCTCAATCATTCAAAAGTCATTTTAATCTTAGCTCATGGGTAAAATAACATAGTAATATCTATTTTATAGTAATTTCAATCATTAGATGACATACTATTTACTAAGCATGCAAGACTCTGCCTGACACTCTGTAGTAAGTTAACAAATTTGATCCTGTTTTTTATCTGTTTCATTTCCAAGTCAGTGTTCCATTTATATCTGACTTTTAAAAAACTGATTCATATATATTATTCAGTTGTTTAAAGATCCTATGTTAGGAGACCATGAGAAACTTTCAGAATTCTGAGAGCTAACTGAGTAAAATTAATGAAAAAGTGGATAGTAGTAACTCTGTGAAGGATTCACTTTAAAAATCTGAATGGCTGACAAATAAAAATCAAATCAAGCTAAGGACAATCTCAAAATTTAATGATTTTTCTTTGCCAAATAAGAAAGCTGTGCAAGAAAATTAATACTTGTAGTGAAATCTATTATTTACAACAATGTGGCAGGCACTATGAAGGCATTGTCTTATCTTATAAGTGCCTTTGAAGTATATCCGACTTCTGTTTTCTAGAAAATTAATGGAAATTTGGACAATGTATCCAATCAGGTGCATGAGGTGTGATTTAAACAAATTTAGTTTGACTTCAGAGTTGGCCTTCATAAATGCTAATGTAAATATATTATAATAGCATAGACATGAGTAAAGAAATACTTTTTTGAAGAAAGGTAGGCAATAAATAGATGAATATGTTAAAAAATAATTTAAACAAAAAGGTGCTAAAAAGTGAAAAAAGTGATGTAACGGTGAGTCAGGACAGTGAGAGTCCTCTTTAGACTTGATATCACAGTGAACCAAAAGCAAGAATTTGCATTGTTTAACCATGTCCAGGGATGAAAGACAATGAGTGGAAAGGAGAGGAGTAAAATTATTAGAGGTGGTTATATGGAAGAGGAATTTTATATTACCTGGATGAATATCATTATCCATTCTCCTCTATTCTAACTTGAACATCACCTAGTAACTTTATCCATATTATTATTATTCAGCTCACATAAAATCAAGATTAAGCAATATAAAACACAACCATCTTCACTATGAAGACTTTGTATGTCTTTCTTTCATCATCGCTCAGTGTGCAGTTCAAATGCCACCTCCCTATAGAAGACATGAATCCTGTCATTTGTTTATTCTTTTTATTGTTCTAGTTAATAATACACTAGTCTATGGCCATACCACCCCGAACATGCCCGATCTCATCTGATCTTGGGAGCTAAGCAGGGTCGGACTTGGTTAGTACTTGGATTGGAGACTAATACACTAGCAACTAGTATACCATGATACTAATATTTAATACTATCTACACTGCCATATTCTTTCAATTTTGGTTGCATTATATATGTTATTTTTGTGTAATACTTCTACTTTTAAAAATGAAATAATTAGTATATAAAGATATTACATAGTACAAAGAAAGCCTTAAAAAATGGTATTAAGTGAAAAAATAAATCTGCCCATCCTTCACCAGAGTCTCCAGTACTCCTTCCCAGAGGCACACACTGTTTTCTGAAACTTAAGATTTTTTAAACATCTTTGCAAATACATACATATTTACATACTGTATAAGCATATGTATTTATGTCATTAGTGTGTGTTAGCATTTAGATTTTACTATTCAGTATCTTGATGTATTTTTCAAACCAGTCCACAGAGATATAACACATTCTAAATTTCCTTCATTGTGTATTATTTAGTTTCCTAGTTTCCAACACAAATACTCTAAAAATGGATTGACATAAGAGATAAAGATTTCAGATGTTTCAGATTATTTTATGAATCGTGAAAAGAAAAAGATTATGTTTTAAAACTAATATATTCCTGTGGGTGTGACACCTTTTGATTGCATTAAATTTGGTTGAGGGAACTTTGATTAAGTTACTTGATAAGATTGCTTTGGGGCTTTTGATTGGACTATGTAAGTGGGATGTGATTCATGTTAATTCTCAACTGTCTTGCTGTATCTGATAAAAATGGAGACAGAGAGAGAGAGAGAGAGACAATGAGACGCAGTGTAAAAGGAAGCTGCCGTATATCCTGTTGTGTGAGGAAGGAATAGAAGATCCCTTAAGCCTGAAGCACCCAAGAGTCTGGGCCTATGGTGAAGCTCAAGAAGACACAAGTACTATGCTTGACAGCTGATGAATGAAGTCTGGGAGCTGGGCTCTGAGAGATGGCAGATTCTGGAGGGGAAGGCAGAGACTGTGGCAGAGATTGGTGGTAAATTTCACCACATGGCAGGTGATTTTGTTGAGAAAGCATCTGTGATGGTCCTTGGGTTTGGGTTTTTAACAGCCTTGGAACTATAAGATTTTACCCCCAAAAAATCCCTTTTAAAAAATCCAACCCATTTATGGTACTTTGCACCAGCAGTCCTTTGGCAAACTAAAACAAGATGCTAGAAGGCTTCCTTCTTCTAGAAATCAGTATCTCCTGGCTCACCAGCATATCCTTGGGGTTCTTTGGCTTTTCCCTGTCAGTTACAGGGCAATGTCCTCTCATGTCTCTCCTGGCTTCTGTTGACTTCCAACTCCCTGCTCCTCCACCACACTTTGCCTTCATAAAGCCTCCAGTAATAGGGCTAAGACCCAACCTTGTTCAGTTGAGCCACATTTTGACTAAAAGTAACATCTTTGACAGGTTCTATTTACAGTGGGTTCATACCCATAGGAATGGATTAAAATTGAATACATGACTTTTTCTGACCCTACTACATTATATTTTATCAAAAAGCTGCACTAAAATTAATATATCAAGCCCTTTTCATGTTGTGCCCAATCTTTGTCTATGACAAATCATTTAGCACTAAATATGTGTCCTTTTGAATATGTGCAATTGTGAGTTCTCAAAAGTAGAATTATTGCATCAAATTGTATATGTATTGTATTAGTCTGCCAAAGGGGTACTGATGCAAAGTACCAGAAATCTGTTGGCTTTTATAAGTGTTGTTTATTTGGGTTAAAAGCTTATAGTTGCAAGTCCCTAAAGAGTCCAACTTGAGTTTCTTTTCTCACCAAATTCATTTGCCATGTCTTGAAACAAGATGGTCACTGATTACTAGCTGGTCTCTCCTTCCTGGACTTCCTTTACCTCTTAAGGATCCATGGGCCCAGCTTCTTCCCAGTCTCAGCTGTAAACTATCAGGTGATTGGTTCTTCTCTCCCCAGGGCCCCAGGATCAAGCATGACAAAGCTCCCTCTCTTCCTGTGTGTCTGCTTGAGTGAGTGTCCATTTTTGTAGACCCACCAAGGGAACAGGACTCAACCTGAGTCATGCCTTACTGATGTGATTGAATCAAAGCCTTAATCTTAACAGTTAGTTTAATCAAAGACATCTAAGCTGAATCTAATACAATCAAATGGTATCACATCCAGAAAAATAGATTTGTTTATAAATATAATCTTTCTCTTTTTTGGAATAATTTTTGTAGCTGTCTTTTTCCATTTATCAGTACAATCTTGGGAATTTCTTTGTCATTTAAAACTGTCAGTTGGCTGTACTGTTGGTAAATAAAATAATCCCAAACTGACAAATATATTTTCAAAATTAATGTTAAAAATCATGGTCAAAATGTCATCCATGAAGTTGTAGTCAGATCCTCCCCTCACATCCTGTAGTCAGGTCCTGGCTAACACTAATATGTTGTTGTCCTATAATGCAAGAGTTCTTCTGTTTTCTTTATCCTATTGCCTGGAAAAATTTGGAGTACAAGATTGCTAGCTATACATTATTTCTTTCTGAGTATGTGTATGTGCTAATTTTCCTGAAAATGTCTTTATTTTGTTTTTGTATTTGAAAGATATTTCAGTGGGTAATGAATTCTGTATGCCAGTTTGTATATTTTAGTACTTCAACATGTCCCTCCATTATGTTCTTGCTGTAATATTTTTGATGACATGTCTGGTATAATTCTCATGGTTTTTCTTCTGTATATGATGTGTATTTTCCTCTGCCTTCATAATTTTCTACCTGTTTTAGTTTTTCAGCAGTAAGACCAATGTCTCTATGTGCTTTTTGTTGGTTGAATTGCTATTTATAGTTATCATTCATGGAATTTTTTAACATTTATGGACATATGGCTTTATGTCTTTTCTTATTTTTAGAAAGGTTTTTGCCGTTTTCTCCTTTAATATTTTGCTTGTTGCATTCCCTCTCTATTCTTATTGTAATTTATGCATATTTTGTATACATGTACATATCTATTAAATGTTTGATGTGTCTCACAGCAATTGGAAATTATTCACTATTTTTTTGTAAAGAATTTTCTTTTCTGTTAATCCCTATTGGATTTTCTTCAAGTTCACTTATTCTTTCTTCATCAGCTATATCGACTCTAATTCTGTTGATGAAATTCGGTTTTTTATATTGTTTCTGCTGCTGCTCTTTCTTCTTCTTCCTCCTTCTCCTCTTCTTCTTCTTCCTTTTGTGATTCTGATTCTGATTGATTCTGATTCTTATTCTTCCTCCTCTTCCTCCTCCTTCCCCTTCTTATTCTACTATTAATTCTGCTGCTTATTTATCCTTTATTGTCTTCAATATATTGATCTCCCAAGCTCAAAAATGCAAATCCTTTATGCATTATCCAATTCAATTATTTCTCAAATCCAGTGGAAACTTTTTCCCCAGTATTTCTTACATAATTTTCTTTCTTGTTTCTTGCTTGACAAAATGTAGAGTGTGCTACCTCATATGACATTTTCTGGAGGCCTGATAATGCAGTCAGTAAAGTTAAAAAATCAGCCCATTCTTTCACTCTGTGTACTAATGTTCTTCAATCAGGGATTCAGTAACCAGGAAGTTCAGGTTTGCAACCTTGTATCATTCTTAGAGCTATGTGGGCTTGAACACAAGCCTTAGAGTTTATGTGCTTCTGTTTTCTTAACTGTGATTATAGGTTATAATAGAACTAACTCTTACAGTTGTTGTGAAGATAAATGACTTACTATTTGTAAGGTACCTATATAATGTACAGGAAATACAAAGCTTCATATTACTGCTTACAATTGCTATACACTATTACTTATTATTTGACTTAATATTCAAACAAAAATATTTTTCTGAGTAAACTATATGTTCCAAATATTATGTTATATCCTGGGGATACAATTGTGTGGATAATCAGACTAAATTCTTGCCTTTATGCAATTTACAGTGTCAGTAAAATGATAGAGTTAGATAACAATCAAATATTCACAACAATAAATATGAAATAATGACTGTGCTAAATGATACGAAAGAGATGTTCCATGGTTGCAGTGAAATCAATGCATTCAAACTACAGAAAAAGGTAATTAGGTGAGGTATGAACAATGAAAGTTATTAACTTCAAACTGAAAGAAATAATTACTCCATGTTGAAATTTGAGAGAAAATTATGGGTGAATGCTATTTCTCACCACTTGGATTCTATTTTATGAAAAAAATGGAGAATTTCAAGCATGTTAACCTGATGTCCATTTTTTAATTATTTGTTGAATGAATTATTAGCCAGATATTTTTAGGCCTAAGTTAGTACATCCTTACTCCTAGTATTCATCACTTCCTTTCCTACAGAAATACTATTATTGTTAATTTGAAAGAAACTGATGAACCAGGGGATTGATTTATTTGGAACTTTATTTAAACAATTTGAAACACTTATTTGAATGTTAGAAGTCTTAAACATGATCCCAAAATTATGCAAATATTTTAATTATTGTAAGATTTGGATATTTAGAAATACTTTTGAAGTAGTTTTGTTCTTTATACTAGTAAAATAATCTCAAAAGATTATAATCAAGAAAGTTAACTTTAATATGATGTTGCTAATATAGCTTAATTTCTTCATAGTATTACATGTTATCCACACTATAGTCAGTGCTGTGTATCTGAACATTTATTTGTGGTTATTGTTTTTAGAGGAATTTTGAAAATATATTGAAAGCACACTATCAAATGTGGTTGTTTCAATAGAACTCTATGAATTCTGTTTGCAAAATTGAATTGAGATTGAGGTCTTGAAAATTATTGTAATGTATCTCAATTTCATACTTCAGAATAAACTCTTTGATAAGTTTGTTCTGATGGGATTGATCTAATGGAGATATAGGCTGAGTATCCCTGCTAAGAAACAGGGAATTTCACTGAAAGTCAAGTAAATTTCTACAATTAATATGTATTCAGGTCAACAAATCTTAGGAAAAAATCAACAAACCAGACAATTTAAGTCTCAAAATTTACTTTTCTTTGTTTTTCCAGAGCCTTAATTATATACTCAATAAATACTATCATATCATCAATATATTTTTGGAAAATTCATAATGAATTTAAACAATTTCTGTAACTGGACAGATGGAGTGAAATAATGGAATAAAAATCTATAGTGTTGATCCAAACATTGCAAAAGGCATCTCCAGAGAATAGATCAGAGAGAATGAGTACATGGCATTAGGAAATACTATTAGGGAGGTCATTCACAGAGATTGAGGAAGAACAATTCATTTCATAATAAAAGCCAAGGACTTATTATAAACAAGGTAAAGTTATATCAAGCCATCACATTCTTAGTACATGTCCTTTAATTATACTTAATTAAAATCAAATGACACAAAGACTAAAAATATAAACATGATTTTATCAAAGAATATATAATATGATCAGTTTGAACATAACCATAGGCACACAGCTGACACAATTTATCTACATTTGTAAAATGTTGTATTGGAGGGTTTCCTTGGAATATTCTGGAATACGTAAACAGTATTAAATGAAAAGAAGACATTTTCTTCCCTCATTTCTCATCAGAGAGATATGGACTGACCCTCTACATTCTTTTCAGTTTTACTCCATGCTAAACTTGTACTTTACTTATGAACCAATTTCACACAAAATTTTTTTTTACATTGCCTCTTTAACATCCTTGTTCCTCAAACTGTAGATGATAGGATTCAGTACAGGAATCAAAAAAGTGTAAATTATAGACACTATCATATCTTGGTCTGAAGGATAACTGGAATTTGGCTTCACACACTTGAAGAGGATTGTCCCATGGTAAATTGACACTCCAGTTAGTTGAGAGCCACAGGGGGAAAAGGCTTTTCACCTCCTGTCAGCAGAACACATCCTCAGAATGGCCATCAGAATGAAACCATGGGAGATCAGGACTATCAAAATTGTAATTATCTAAATAAAACCCATAAAGTAGAAGAGTAGATGCTAGTTGATGTGAGTACTAGGACAAGAAATAGTAAGAAGTGGAGGGATGTCATAAAACATATTATTAATTTCATTGGATGGACAGAATGATAGGCTAAAATGATCACAGTGTGTATAGTACCAAGCCAAATACCATCAAGATAGGAAGCAATGATGGTGGCACATAGACTCAGGGTGACATATTAACTGAATAGAGCAGTGGGTTATAGATTGCTACATAGTGATCATAATCCATTGCAGCCAGCAGAAAACATTCAGTAGTCCCAAAAGTAACAAAAAGAAACATCTTTTTCGCTGTCAATGAGTTGACCAATATTTTGGGGGTGAAAACTGAAGAACAGCAGGCATGAAAGAGTGACAACACAGTCAGAAAATATTACATGGGGTTGTGGAGCCAAGAATACCCAATGACCAATAAAACATGTCTCAAATTTTCAATCAAAGTAAAGATATAGATTGCTATAAATGATAGAAAGAGGGAGAATTTCAGCTCAATGTTATCTGTGAAGCCCCTCAATATGAACATAATGACTTCAGTCACATTGCTCAATAGAATACTATAGTATTACTTATATTCTCCTGGCTTTAAAGGAGTGAACATTTGCCATGAATTAGTCTGTATTGCATTCAGTGACCTACAATGATTTATCTCTGTGACATGAAATACACTAAGGTTTTCTCATATTGGGATGTTCACATGTCAAGAGAAGAGCAAATTAGCTTAAAATTGCTACATTGAGAAGTAAGAAGTCATTATTTTCCCAGTTCTAGGGGAACGATATTTTAATATATAAAATAAATTGTTTCATTAATATGGGGTTACAAAAAAAATACTCATTTGAACTTAAGAAAATTCTAGAATAAAAATACTTATTGCCAAAAGAATTTTCTCAACATTGTACTTTCACTCATGTACCCACCTATCCCCAATATTCACCTATTTGCTCCCCCAATATGACAAGGAGGCGTTATTGGTTTAGGGTGTTGAATGGATGGACAATTGGGAGAGGGTTCACCTGTGACAGTCCTCTGGAGAATGTGTGAGTGATTATTTTGTTATAGTGTGCTGTATCAGTGGGTGGAGACTATCAGTGGGAAGGAGTTGGATTCCCATGCTGGGGAGTCCCGATATGTTCTCAAATAGAAGGGGTTGTCTCTTGAGAGCATGGGCAGCTCCTAATAGGGGAGGATGGACTAATGTGTCCAGCCCTCAGTGGTGTAGCAAGTATCTATGAATCTTCTCCTTCAAGGAGTGAAGCCTGGTGGTTACCATGGGCCCTCAGGGGAGGGGTAGGGAGGAATAGAAGAGATTAAAGAGGGGTATTTGGGGGCAACGGAAGTGTTCTGCATGATCTTGCAATGATGGATACAGGCCATGTTAAAAATCATCAAAAATTATAAAAGTGTATGGTATAAAATGTAAGCCATAATGTAAACCATTGACCATGGTTAATAGTTATGTTTCAATATTTATACATCAGTTGTAACAAATGTACCATCCACATGTAAAAAGATTATTAATAGGGAAGGGGGAAAGAGGAGAGAGTGTTGGGTATATGGGAGTACCCTCTATTCTGTATGTAGCCTTACTATGACTTAAAACTTCTTTGAAGACAATATGTACAAAAAATTAAGACACTGGGGAAGAAATGAAAGAAAATGCCTCTGTAAATACAGGACAACTGATATTAGAGTGATGAAAGGCAAAACATTAAAAAATATTTATTTTATTTTTAAATGTTTTTCATTTTTTAATACCCAAACTTTTTTTATTTTAGTTTAGTTTTAGTTTCTCTAAATTATTACTTGTTTTATTTCTTATGTTTAAACCTATCATTATTTCAGTTTTCTATTAAACAAATTTGGCAATATTCTTGGCTTCATTTTGAAGAAGTTTTGGATCACAGAAGGATTACAACTATGACAGGGAAGGATCAATGGGGTAAGGTGTCAGTGATGGGGGATAAATGAGAGGAAGTTCACCTGGGCATACATGTAAGGTGTATAAATGTGTTCAAATGTTCATGAGGCTTGCCACAGTGGGTAGAGATTCAAACAACGACTGGAAGATTATTGAATTCCCATCCTAGGGAACTCTGTCATATTCTCTAATGGAACAACAACAATCCCTTATTACGGAGTGAAGAAAAATGGTCCATTTATGGGCCCTTGATTTTGACAAATATGCTTACGATCCTTTCGCTCTTGAATTTGCAACTTAGCTTAGTGTTGTAAAGTCCTAAGAGTTACCTCCTGAGAGCCCCCTTGTTGTTCAAATGTGGCCTCTCTCTAAGCCAAACTCAGCATATAAATACATTACCTCCCCCCACACCAAGGGACATGACTCCCTAGGATGAACCTCAGTGGCACTGAGGGATTATTACCAAGCACTGGCTGGTGATATAACTGGAAAAAAAACTTTGAATAAAAGGTGGAAAAGGTAAAGACAAATGCGTGTAAATGGGTAAGAGACTTCAAAGTGAGTCAGGAGGTCATCAGAGAGGTAGCACTTATGCATGGCTCAATAGTATCTCATGAATGTCCAAGGTAAATACTACCCAAATTAATGGGAATCCTGAGGGCTCTAGAGACAGACAGGTCCTATGCTCATGACAGATAGCTCCTGAGTTTGGGGGCTTGCCAGTGGCCTTACTTTGGAGTTTGTGCTCCCACATGTAACAGAGTTGGACTCAGATGTTACTTTTCTACACATCCTTCTTCAGTTCCTTTTATTTGAACCTATAGCTGGTGCTGGAGTTGGTAGGTGTACATCCAAGAGATTTTAATCTCTGGGCTGTCCATATGCCAGCTGGGCCCTGAAACTCAATGGAGTTGCAATACCTATTCTCCAGTTCATTGGACTCACCCAGGACAACTAACGAGGAGATGATGATGGGCAATGACCATCCCAAGGAACTGAAAGAGTCTACAACTACAAGCAAGAAGGTCCCATTCATCTGCCCAAAGGGATCAAAGCCTCCTCAGTTAGAGGTGGAGTGGGCATCACCATCCCAGAATCCTCAGGATTGGGGAATGAACTATGGATTAAATAGACTTACTGGTACTCTACTATAGAATTATTGGGTTTCTAGCAATGGAAGAAATTATACCATTGATGTGGAGGCAGTGGCCACTGAAGGTACTGAGGGCAGGTAAAGAGAAATGCAGGTGAAATACGGGTACATTTTGGAGACTTAGTAATTGTCCTGAATAACATATCAATGACAAATAGAGGCCGTTATATATCTTGCCATAACCTACAAAATTGTGCTGGAGAGAATAAACTACAATGTAAACTATAATCCATGCTTACTGGCAATGCTTTAAAATGTTTTCATCAATTGTAATGAATGCACCACACTAATGAGGGATGTAGTTAATGTGGAAAAATATGGAAGATGTAGGAAATGGGGCATATGGGAATCCCTTATATTTTTATGTAACATTTATGTAATCTAAATACCTTTTTAAAAAAATAAAAAATATATTTTAAAAAATAGATACTTAAGCTTAATTCCAATTCTTGAGTAAATTCAGACAATTTACACATTTCTTGAAAACATGTGTGAACAAATTTTATAATGATTTATTTTTTTAATATAATAACATTTTTAAAAAGATAGTTATATTACATAAATGTTACACAAAAAATATAGGAATTCCCATATTCTCCACTCCCCACACCCTCCCGCATAAACTTCCTTTATTGATGTGGCACATTCATTGCAATTGATAAATGCATCCGGGGGCTTTGCCAATGAGCATGAGCCATAGTTCACATTGTAGTCTACACTCTTTCCTAAAGAATTCTGCATGTTATGTGATGATATAAAATGGCCTAGAATCACAGAAAATTCATTGTAGAACATCAGTAAGTCGACTCTAGTCCCTAGTTCATACCCCAATCCTGAGGATTCTGGAATGGTGATACCACTCCACCTCTAATTGGCAGGAGGCTTTAGTCCCATAAAGCTGATGGATGGGACACTCTTGCTTGCATTTGTTGGCTCTTTCGTTTCCTTGGTGTGGTGGTTGTCAATCCTCACCTCCTTTTTAGTTTTCCTGGGTGAGTCCAATGAACTGGAGAATAGGTGTTCGAACTCTGCTGAAGCTCCAGGCCCAGCTGGCACATAGACAGCCAAAAGACTCCACTCTCTTGGATGTACACCTACAAACTCCAGCACCAAGTATAGTTTTAAATAGAAGAGACAGATGAGCGATGCGTAGGGAAGCCATTATTGAGTCCAACTCTGACACTCTCAGGAGTACAAACTCCAAAGTAGGCCTACTGGTAAGGCACCAAACTCTGGAGCTATCTGCCTTGAACATAGGACCTGGGTTTCTCCAGAGCCCTGAGGAGTGCCACTATTTGGGGGAGTATACACTTTGACAGTCTACAAGATCTTGCTGAACTGTGCATAAGCATTACCTCTGGGATGACCTCCCAACTGACTTTGATGTCTTTTAGCCATATAAACTCATTTGTCTTTAGCTTTCCCCCCTTTTTTTCGAGGTCTGTTTCAGTTGTATTGCTATTTGGTGCTTGGTAGTAATCCCTCGGTCCCAGGGAGGCTCATCCCTAGATTCATGTCCCATGGTAGGGGGAAGGGATTACATTTATATCCTGAGTTTGACTTAGAAAGATGCCACATTTGGGCAACTTCTAATTTAGTTTGACTTGCTATAAATTTACCAATAATAGTATAAGTATGCATTAATATATTGTTGGTCTTAAAAATAAATACATTTGTTAGGAAAAATTCCTCTTTATCTTTCTCCCTACCCACACCTTTTCTTTGCCATCCTCTCTCTATTCTCTTTCACCCCTTTACCATTGTCTTTTTTGCAAGAATGAGTCCATGGAATACATTCAAAAATATTTGCTGGAGATGGTCAGGGACAAAACAGGGATTAGGAAGATAGGAAGAAGCACAGTCAAAGGAAATAATATTATGCAATCAAATTTTTAAAAAATTATCAAAAGGTAGTCTACTAAAAGAATCCACTATATGATACATCTTGACTAATATGCACCACAAAAATTTTGGCAACATTACAATTCTATATTTTGCAACAATTGTGAAAGATTAAAGGCCTCTAAATCAAATATTAAATCTCAGTTTATCCCAAAATAACAATTGAGCTTGGAAAAGTAACTTCATCTTTATAAATCAAAAAATAACTAAAATAGACCAAAATTTGGGGGCATATCACATTCATAATTCACAAACACTGTTACTGCAAAGTGTATAATCTATGAGATGCATTAAAATGTTGTATTAAATTGTTTATTATATACTATACATATATGTAGGATGCATACAGTTAAAATATAACTCCCAATTTTATTTAATAAAACGAAATTAATGGAATTATAAAATCAGTTTTTTAATGGAAGCATTGAACTATGAATGGTTCAAACCAGAAGCTAAATATTTCTTCTTCAAGTTTATTTGCTTTTTGTTTGTCATTAAAAATATACTAAAATACAATTCTATTGAGATTACACACAATGGATCCCAATACTCTATGCTATTAGGGACCAAAAAAATTCGTCTTTGTCTTCATATTCTGCTTTTGGATATCTCAGCAAAATAATACTATATTTTGCTTAAATTACCCTGATATTCTTGACAATAAACTAACCTAGCTTCTCTTGCTATCTCTGATCTTGTCTGTAGAGCTAGATGTGGTTTTACAAATAAATGTATATTTTATAATAATCAGGTACACTAAAGAAATTATTTCCACCTCTATAAGGATCTGAATTCTTTATAAAAGAATTTGGGGATTTAGCCATTTTACCCAATCTGCTCCTCAAAAGGGTAGTTCTGTTAAATAATATTTCAGTCCTATTAAAATGGTTGTGATTATGTGCATCTGATCTCACTTTAAGAAGAGATACAGTCTAGAAAGATAAAATTATAGAAGATTCTGAAATAAAAAATAAAAAATATGATAAATGTGTAAGACAAAAAAAAATCATTTCCTCAACTCATATTTTTAGGAAGAATGTAACAGCAACACTTAAATACTGAGCTTATGAAGAAAGAAAGCTCTAATAGCAGCAACAAAATATTATCAAGTGGTAAATAGGAATAAGGAGCGTTTTTGTACATCATTTTACATAATCTACATAGCAATATGCAAATTAAATAATTCAGTCTAGTCTTATAGATGAGAAAACTGATATCCAGTTAGACATATAACTTGACCAAAGCAAAAGAGTTCATTACTAGCAGAATCACGATTCAAGCCAAGATTTCTCTGACTCCATAATCTAAGTTATTTCCACTTGACCATATTGCAATCCTATTGTGACATGCCAATATCTAGAGTTTAATCCCCAGGAAACTCCACAAAATAATATCTTCACCTATTGGAATTATTTTTTAAAGCTATTAAGCTAAATTAGACAATGAAATTAAAACAAACAAACAATCAAAGAAACCACTAACATGGTCTGTAAATCAATTAGCTATCTAGTAAAAGTAGACTCTAAATTCGTTTATATTCTTCTGTCAGAAAAAAAAGATATAATTTTCAAGTTGGCATATACCCAATGGACAGTAGAAAGTTAATCTCTCCATTAAAAAAATTAATTAATATAAATATGTAGTCCTTTATTTCTAGTGTCCTTATTTCTGATTATTATCTTTCATCAGGAATATTAAAGCAAATTTCAAATTTACAGCTATTGAACTAAATATATTGGGAGTCCTTTCTATTTTCCCTGCTATGCTCTGTGGAAGACATGTGAATCAATTTTTAATACAACTCTAATAGAACAACCAATCTCTATTTTAAATACTAAAGTATATACTCTAGTTTGAGATTCAGGCTTATAGATTCCAAAATATTGTATTAATCATAATAAAACTCATTTGTTTTACCTGTGGAACTGAATTACTATTTAATTAAAGTAGTCTGGGATTTTTGGATTTTTATACCAGTTTATCGAAATCTTCTTGAGGTCCACAGGTAATGCTCCAAGGAGAAAACACCTTCTCTTTTGATACAGAGGATCAACAAGATGATTTTTTTTTTCAGTTGTAAACAAGTGAATGCTTCTGAAATAATGAGATACATCATAAAAATTATTATATTGAACGCACTTTTGCCACTGGTAGAAAAAGTACTGTCATTGCAAATCATATGGCATAGAATTAGACAAGAAATCTAATCATAAGTACATAGACTTAGCTCTGATGCTTAGTTGCTATGTGCCATTAAGTTAGTAATTTAAAACACTTAAATCCAGTTTCTTCTTCCTAGGAATAAAACCTGTTTAATTTTCTCAAAATTCCCATAAACATGTTTTCAATTAAATAACATAAAATATATCCTATGATAGAATTCATAGTTCTTTAATAAATATGGTTAAGTTCTTGTTTAAATTGTCAAGTGATACACTTTTAAGTGGCATGAGATAGTTTAAGTTTATTGAGAATTTCAATGAGTAGATAAGATATGAGTATTGTAAACTTATAGATAAAAAGTATTAACAGAAGAGTTGGGAACTGGACTGATAACTGTAATATTCTATGTAGTAAAACATTAGAATATTAGAATTCAGACTAGTATTTTGCCCTGCTAATAAGCAACTCATAAAAGTTTTAATTAATACAATGCTATTGGATCCCAAGCCCTTACATTCTTACTCATATATGGAATATTGGCCATAGAATCTGAATTAAAATGAAAAAAGAAATGAAGAAATATCGTATGCCAGGTAGCACAATTGGGGGAGCAATCTATTAAATAAATGGAATCCAAAATTGATCTATAGTTTCAAAGGAGCACCAAATAGAATTTATTTTTTTCCAGAAATTGAGAAGGTACTTCTACACTTCAGATAAAAATAAAGAACTAAGTCAGTCAACACAAATTTGAAAAAGAATAAAGTTTCACAACACATATAATCTGATTTCAGGACTTGTCATCAAGCTAATAATCAACAGAATATGGCAATGGTGAAAAGATCAATACCTAGATCAGTGTAACCAATTGGAGAGTTTAGAAATAGATTCACACACATATGGTCAATTGATTTTTCAAAAAGACATTAAGGAATATCCATTGTGGACATATATTATTAAAAAATCATGCTGAAAGTACTGAATAGTCTTTTGCCAAAAAAGGAGACATTAATTTATCATTTGCTGCATGTATAAAACTTCTCTCATAATAGACCTCAGATATTAATGTGAAGCTTAATTCTATAAAAATTCTAGTAAGCATAGGAGAACATTTGTGTGACCATGGTTAAACCCCATTTTTTAGATGAGACAAAGATACATGAGCTAAAGGAAGAAACTAGATACATTGTACTTCAACATATTAAAATCTGCTCTGTTAAAGACACTTTTGAGGGAATGAACAAAGAAGTCACTGAATTGGAGAAAATATCTCCTGAAAAGCTATTTAACAAAAACATGTATCCATAATTTAAAAATAACTCCCAAAACTGAATAATATGAAGATAAAAGAAAAGGAAAATAATTAAAACTGTGCAAAAACTGGACAGAGCAAAATTTTAACAATGAAGAAAATATCTGTGGTGGCCAGAACTGGAGGTAAAGGAGGTGACTGAGGGCAGAATTATTGAGTGGATATTTTAGGGTGATGGAAATGCTTTATAACTTGATTGTGGTCACACAAGTACATATGTTTTTTAAAAGTTCAAATAACTGGCAAATGAAAATGTTGTATCTATTGCATTTATATTAAAATAATCCTAATTTTAAAACTACTTGTATAAATTAATCTTATCTTCAGACTAAGAGTTAGCTTTATAGGGTATACAGTTACTAGAAGACAACAGAAGTGAATCTTCTGTAGTTTTAACAATATTCTACCACCTGGTCTTAGTCTTATTTACATGGTTATTTTCAGGTTATGAAAATTCATTAGGATTTATATTATGATATTTGGTTTTATATGTATGCATATGAATTATCTTTTAAAAATAAAAAAGGAAACAAGCTCTTATTCTATTCTACATATTCTAATAAATTCTGTAAACCCCTCAAACTTAAATGCTCTTTGAATAAATCTTATTGTCTTAATAATTTTCATATTAATGAAATAGTGTATATGTTTTTGCCATGTATTAATTTTAAATTTGTATGATTCAAGATGTTTAAAATTTAAAAATTAGAGTTTAGCACATTTTAGGTCTTTCAGTGTCCCTCAAATTTTAATTATCTTCATTATTTCAAAATGATTTTTCTTCATAATTATCCTTTACATTTTTCTTTCCTAACTGTGCTCTCTATACTAACTAATCAGTCTTGCATTTCGAGTTTATTCTTTATTTCTGTTATTTGTTTTATTTTTGTTAATCTCTAAGTTCTTTGAATCATGCTTTCACATCCTTTTGATATATATCAGTTTTAATTTATATTAATGTCAGTTTCTTGAAGCTTTAACTATCACTTTTTATTTTTATGTCCTTTGCTATAATATAGTATGGTACTTATTTTTCTGCCATACAAACTTTCTAAAGCCTGTATCATGCAGAAATTCCTTCCTTATTTGCAACTTTCCTTTAGTGTTTCTACTGTACTTATTTTTTCTTCTGCCTGCCTTGTTTCAGTTTCTTTCCAATTTATTTTTAGTATTGTTTCTTTTTTTCTCTTCCAAATAGAGGGTTTATTCAAATCTGGTAATGTTTATTATCTGCTCTTCTCTTCCAAATAGAGGGTTTACTCAAATCTGGTAATCTTTATTGTCTACTCATCTTTTAAAGTGGGTTATCAAAAAGAATTTTTTCACCACATTTTGCATCAGTACTTTCAGATTTTTGTTCCAATGCCACTTCATTTTGGAAGCTCCTTACACCCTCTCTAAAATATGTAAAACCCCCATCACAACACCATATTTTGTCCTGAAAGTGTTTATATTCCATGGAATTTTTATTGTTGGATATCAGCCCAACATATAGGCCTTCAAAAGTATTTTAATAAATAGCCTATCAAGAACATCTACAGAATTGATAAATGTAAAAACTCTGATGGTTCTCCCTTGCCTACAAAAGCTAAATTTCATTATTTGGGTCTTACTTGTGTTTGGTATGTGTGTGATATTAATTCTTCTATATAAATTATAAGTTAGTATTCTGAATTCACATAATTACAACACTTATTAAGACCTCCAGAGCCTTACACTTTTGATATCTCTCAATTCTGTAACACTGTCATTCTAATGATGAATCAATTGATCTAGAGTTTGAGAAACAAATATCTGAATAATGCTTCACAGGAAGTCATACATAGAAAACAAATGGAATAATCTATGCATATTGCAATTAAAACAAACTTGAATGGCTTTATGCATTCAATTATTCCAGCAATTGGGAATATATTACAGTAACCTCCAATGGCATAGTAAAATAATTGATCACTTATAGTCTTGAAATTTAGGACATGAATTGTCAATTCATCTTTTCAGCTTGAACACTGAATCACTATATGAGGATATCATTTATGCACATCAAGTATTCAGAACATAGGCATATGGAAGTAAATAAAGAGGTACTGGCCCAATCAAAGCCTTAATCATTATTTAACCAAGTAAAAATAAAACCTCTGAATCCAACACACTCTAATATGCCCAGAGGAAAAGACCAGTTTACAACCACAATCCAATATTACTTTTTCGAATTCATCAAAAATATCAAACTGCTGCCTATACATTTAATGTATCATTATCCCTTGTACAACAGAAAGCCAAGTGTTCAGGTCAGGAATATAATTGCAGAAATTAGATGTAATGATGAACATGTCAACAACAGTTTTCCCCTCCACAAAATTCCACATGTATACTGTTTGAAAAAGTAGGGAACTTAGAACCTTAAGGAGAAGCACATAGATGATGAAGTATATTTAAAATGAGTCAAAAAATATAATAGTGGATTAAGTCAAAGTCTGATTTTGATGTGAGTCTTGGGGTGATTACTTCCTGGAATGATTATCTAATTCAAAAAAGTTGAATATAAATGGAGATATCTAGAGCTGGATGGGCAAGTGTGAAATGTTGTTGTTTATTTAAGAAGCCTGTCATTTTAGTCCCTACTAAAAGTTAGTAGCATTTCAAGTCACTTGGTAAATGGCCTGGAATAGTATACCCAAATGAGTAATGTATTGCCTCTTAAATCCAAAGAGAGGTACTAACTGTAGTACCTCTTTTTGGCTGTAGGAGTGGCCAAATGAAACAGCTTTTATCCTTCACATAGAAGGTTATCTCAACTTACCCCACAACACTGGGCACTAGAAATTTCACCAAGGTGAAAGGCCCCTCAGCATTGTTGGATTTACTTCCTATCCTCCGGATGTTGAGCATGATGTTCCCTCTAAGTTTTCTTTTGTTTTCTTTCTCATATGTGTAATAGATGAAGAAGTTTTCTTAAAATCTTCCTCTGTTAAGAATTTTCATCACATTTTTTTTTTTTACTATTTTTGAGATAATATAGTTTTTCTCCTTAAATATATACTCTCTAATGGAGAAGCATATTTTCTTAGCATATACTGGTCATGAAGTGCTAAATGTCTGTCATGATTTGCTGAAGTCACTTTGGTAACATTGTGTTTAGCTTTCTCATTTATATTTATGACTGAGATTGGGCCATAATCCCCTTTCTCATTTGGTTTTTAATTTTTTGTTTATACTAATTTTATTAAAAGAATTGATGAATATGTCTTCTTTATTTTTTATGAAGGAGTTGGTCTAAGATTAGTATGATCTCTTCCTTTAATGGTTAGAATAATTGTTTACTCCAGTAAAATTGGACATGGTGTTTCAAATTTTTTTTTAAGTTTAATTTCCTTTAAGTGGTTAAAGAAACATTAAATTTTCATTAAATATTCGATCAGTTTTGATATTTTTCCATTTAACTTTTTCCATTTTTATGAATATAAATAGATTTTTTGTTAATAGTAGTTATATTCTCAAATGCAGATCACAATTTTTATATAATGCATATTGGTTGAAATGTGTTCATGAATTTAGAATTTTAAGTTTTAGAAAGTTACAAGGTACATAAAATACATATTATGTAACACTGCAGTAATATCTGGTATGATACACCATAAGCAATCATGACAGTTTTTTACAGCAAATTGTATTTTTTGAGCACCAATAAATGACCAATCATTATTTCACTACTAATCAACAATTTTTTTCTATCATATATAAAGTTTCTTGCATGAAGTTCATAATATCTCTAAATATTCTTTTATAAGTTAACTTAAGTTTCTCCGCAAATGGTTTTTAGAAGTTTATTATTGTGCACAGAGTCACACCCAACTACCATGCAATTGTTATAGTATATGGCTTTCTTTTATGCCAGTAAATCAGTCATTAGTTTGGGCATCACTGTGGATATGTAGTAAAGGTCAGAAAGTGAGAGGTAATTAAGGAAGAAATACATGGGTGGTCAATTAGCTGAGTGCAATGATATAGAAATCATTATGAACAAGTTTCCCAACCATATAGCAATGTATAAAAATAAAAATAATACAAAAAAAAAGTACATCTATGTGTTTGTTTTGGGAAAGTCCAAGAGAATAAATAGAGTGTGACATTATTTTTATTTTCCAGGTCTAGTGCAGTAAAAATGTAAGAAGCCTAACAGTCACCAAAAATATATATATTTCATAAGTAAATGTCAGAAGGGTTTAGGGTAAATATTGATAACACACATATATGAAACTATGTTTAATTGACATGATTCCAATGCTTTAGAAAATGAAGATCTGATATTTAATGAAGGGGTCTTTTCTGTAATTCTCATGATGATTTCCATAAATCTTTCATGACATTATGTTCAGTCTAGGATATTAGAATAGAAATTAATGCATATAATCATTTAAATAAAAACTTTTAAAATATATTATTACAGAAAACAATTCTCAAGTCCAAAATTTATAAAATTAAAAAAAAATAAAAAATTAAAAAAATTTAAAAAGCACTTCCCAATTCTAATAGAATATACAAATTACTAATAAAGGGACTAAGTTCTTTACAAACTCCAAATTTGTTAAATATGCAAGCATAGGTCATAAAATGCTTCTGTTTAATTGTTTAGAAGAAAATGTAAAGTTTTAAGAGTGGTCCCTAGTGAAATGTAGTCTGGCTCAAAGTTATTTCAGAATGAGGTAGAAAAATAAAAGAAAAGAGTAACATAATGATACTTATATATTAAAGAACTAGAAGAGAAAAGATCTCTGCAAGAGGTCAATGCAATTGTTTTGACTAATTTTAATAGTTTATCATTTTTTCTTATATATATATGGCAGTAAATTGTTGACATTTTGTAACAGAAATATATTTATTTACATAGATATTTTAAATTAAAATATTATGCTTGAATGATCCATAGAATAGAGCAATAGTGAAAGCTAAATAAGAGGATCATAAAGCAGATTGACCTTGATGGCATTGCCCTTGACTATGTAGTTTATATATATATTTTTTTTCTGTAGTTTATATTTTGCAAGTCAATTTCCTCTTGCAAATTGACTTGTTTTGAATTGGTGTCTGCATTTCTGTTTTCTGTATTTGTGCAATATATGCCTATGCCAAAACGAATAAAGAACTTGATACTGCATAATTCAGAGAAAAATTTTATGCAAAGTGTTTGGGATAAGTTATGGAAAGTCAAAAAGTTACAAACTGGGCCATATTTTTAATTAAATCATATTGTGTAATTTTGGTTACCAATCAGTTTATCTTTGAATTTGTTATAGTCTTCACAAAAGAAAAATATGTCAGGATGTTGTTACAAAATGGTTGTGAAGTTCAAAGAAAAAAAAAAGACCTGCTTAATTAAACAAAGATATTTTAAAGTCTGATTTTAATATCAAAATATTAGTGTTAACCCAAATCTGTACTCCAATGTTTGTCAAGAGCACAGACCAATAAATGTGACTCTCATAAAGAAAATGAAATTACATCATCGTAAATTCATTATGAGCAGAAAGTAAACTTTGAGGATCACTAGTTAAATCTCCTCATTCAAAATACAAGGGCTTTTAATTTAAATTTCAGTATCAAATGAATAAATACAGTTTGAAATTATATATCACTGAGAATATATTTTATTAAACCAACATATATGATATATGCAACACAGTTAAGTAATTGAGGCTTACTAGTGCTTCTGCTAACTTACTTTGAATCTCAAGCTTATGGAAAAATGACACTGAACTGGTAAATATTTGGTGAAATTATTTTTTTTATAAATTTTGACCCCAAATTTCATCATTAATATTTATCAGCTTTCTTTAAAATTGGAACAATGTTGATGCATTTTTTGCACTAATGTAGTTATCTTTCCTCATCAATTCACTTTAGATAGCTTCCTTATTTCAATCTTTTACAGATTGTTAACCATGTCAACCTTGAAATAAAAATTCCATTTCAATGAAGATGGTTTAAAACAATGAATTTATTTGAATGGTGCTATTTTATAATTTAATATAGCTTAAAGACAATCCAATGAGAAGGAAGGCTTCTTCCCATACCTTCAGTTATACTATATGAATATATTCTTATAAGTGAAAACAATATTTAAATTTAAGATATAATTTTAAATATTAGGATAACTCATCTTCTTTGCTTATTAATTTGAAGGGACACAAAAACATTATTTTAAGTATGTGCATGTAAATAAAACCCACCCGAATAAAGAAAATAATGTATTCACATGAAATTAAGCTTTTGAAGAAATTAAGGTTATTAGAATAAACAGACAAAGCCAAACAAACATCTGGCTGAATTTATTGATACAATATTAATACTCCTACTAATTAAATGTGATCTGACATTATACCCAAAGAGTTTAAATAAATGTATGAAACCCTGGTTTCCTCTGTTCTTAAGGCCAAAGTTGGTGGTTTACTTCCATTCATGTAAATCTTCTCTTTTGATTTCCTTTTCCTCATAATCCAATGATTCCCCACATATAAACCACCCCTTATTGGCTAGCTCCATAATTTTAGACTGGAGAGAATCCTGACTTTCTATTCCTAATGTAGCCATAGATTTTAAAAGGGAACACTGCAAGTAATTTCATTTCCTTCAAAAATATTTTCATCTGAAATATAGACATACATTCCCCTTAATCAATGAGTGAGTTCTGAATTTCAAATTTAAAAGTAAAAAAAGCAAACTTTGAAAGGAATAAACTACTATGTAAATGAATATGGTACTCTATCCAGTTTGATGTTCAGACAAAAGTAATAGTACATTAGAGAGGTAAAAATTACTTGAGGCTTTTCTGGATTAAGTATATACAGAATACCTAATGAGCACTTAGAAATCAGAACTGGAAACCAGAGTTTTGAATCCAGTGTGCAAATTCATTATCACAAAATATACAGAAGTGAAACAATAATAATTTAATGGGAAAACACACACTTTATCATAATTAAAAAATAATTTAATGCAAAATCAAGTAATATCCACAATCATAAGCATTGCACCATTTTAGCCATCTAGTTTTGATAAGTGATGAAAAATAGGATAATAAATAAAGACAAATACTCTATCTACATAAAAATATAGATAATACTCAAATCAAAGTTACTAATTCTGTTCCAGTCTTCTACATATGTAGCCAACCAAAAAAAGAAAGTTAAAGCTAACATATCTGAATAAAAAGTACTGAATCTTCTCATGGTCTCAAACATAAACATTGATATTATAGCCACTAAAAGTCACTTTGTAATTAGAATAATGAAAAAGGAAAAAAGATCATGATTCTTTCTCTATTACACTCTACTCTTTTAAGAGCATGAAACCACATGCTCTTAGATTCACTATCACCAAAGTGATAGATCTAGTCTTCATGCTTTATAAGATGTATTTCAGTTAAGATGGTACATAACCTATGGACTAACTACTATTGCTACAGGTAAAGTCTCATAAAACCTATGAACATAATTATGTGAACCTATCAGGGTTTATAATCTGGCTCTGTTATGAACACATGTATGACCTCTAAGCCATTTAACCACACTAAATGTAAGTTTTGATTTGGGTCTACACTCTACTTTGTTAGAATATAAGTCAGTTATAATCAATGATTTGTGGACTTTCTACCAAAACTCCTAATAATGTTTTCTTCTTCTTTGAAAGTCCCTACCCACCTAAGCATCATTTCCCTATTACTGACTGTACTTATTATCTTTTAAGAACATTACATCACATCCTCAATGGACAACCCCTTAATTTTTATGACTATCTTAATCTCAAAACAAATGATTTTATAGAATTCAGAGACAGCACCTGTATTTTACTTTAACTGTTTAACAATCAGTTACGTTTACAATGGAGTAAAAAATAAATTCAGAATATATCACACATGTAGGCAGGTTATGGAAAGGAAGGATATACTTCACCATGCAGAATTATTGTGTGCACATCCCTATACTTTCCATCTCAGTGTTTTCTCTTTTTCCTCAAGGAAATGCTGGTTTTTCTCCTAATTTTCACAATGTATCTCTCGGCTTCTTGAATTCATATTTCCCTCCTTAGTCTTAACAAAAATAGACATTTTCTAATTCCACCTACTACCATTCATAGATATAAACCTTGTGCAAATAATGGGAAATTTGGCACCTGTCTTTCAACCAGTGATCTCACAAAAAAAGGAGGTCATACACTCAGAGCAAAAGTGTGAAGGCAAGTAGAATGATATGCATATTCAATTGGGTAAAATCACAGTCTGTCTTATTATCTCTAAAATCACTCCTAGAGGTGCATAAGCTTCACTTGATTAAATATTGGTTAAATTATAAATTCAGAAAAAAAATTTATTTTATTTTAAGGTAATGAATTTTCTTTTCAGGTTGTTTGTAACTACTCTCTAAAATACAGTGTGTGTGTGTGTGTATGTGTGTGTATATGAACGAATTGAATTTTCCCTTATTATTATTATTTCGTATAAAGCATTTTTGGGATACTTAATTTTACAGTCTCTTGATGTTTACAATTATTCAAGTGGAACTGTCACCAAACTAAAAGAGAAATTAACATTTTGATAAACAATATCCATATATGTCTACAAATGCAATGGGGATGTTGTGTTTCTCTACAGGATAATAATCTTTGTAGATGCATCTTATTCAGTGGCAAGAGAAAGAAGTTATTGTTTTATTATGGAGTTTCAGTAAATATATAGGAGTGTTAAGGGATGCTGAGTAGCCAAAGGGGTTAAAAGTTCTTCTCATTCCTCTTTTGGACTCATCTGAAAAATACACCATTCTATTCTCTTCTGTGATACTGAGACTAGAAGTCTAAAAATTACATTTCTCCTCTACTGTTAGTTTTTCCAAGAAGGCTTCAAGAAGAGAGAGAAATTATTTCCTTATCCTGTGAAAATAAAATGTTAAGGAATGATGAACATGACTTGAGGCAGGTATGTGAGGATTATGGAGAAACTAACTGAGAAAATAAATAAAAATTAACCAAGAATGAAGTCTGGTAACATACTAACGAAAACACTTTAAATGCCATTCTAGATCAATTTTAAGGCTCAGCCATTCTAGATCAATTTTAAGGCTCAGGAGTTGAATAAACACCTATTTCACAAGGCCTAAAGTGAAAAACTGAAATGACATTCAAAAGCTGCTTCTCTCCATAGAATCAATGATACCACAGTTTTCTCAAGGTGTTCTTCATTTCCAAGTTTTTAAGACTGTAAATCAAAACACCGACCATGGAGACAATGATGGTGTAGAGAAGAGCAATCATTTTATCTTCTGGAAATGTTATGGGTGGTCTAATGTAAATGAAGAAAACAGGTACAAAGAATAGCACCACAACTGTGATATGAGAACCACAAGTAGAAAGAGCTTTGCTACAGCTTTCTCCAGGGTAAGTAAGCCTTGATGGTATATAGTATCAGGAAATAAGATACCATCACAATCACAAAAGACACCAAAACAATCAGACCTGAATTCACAATTACCAAAAGACCAATTCCATATGTATAAGTGCAGGCCAGTTTCAGCAAAGGAACTACATCACAGAAGTGGTAATCTATCTCATTGGGACCACAGAAGTGTAAGAAGTTGGTGAGAAGAAACTGAATGGCTGAGTGGACAAATCCTTCAAAATAACAAGCTATGATGATCCTGTTACACCTCCACCTGCTCATGATGATGGTGTAGTGCAGGGGCTTACAGATGGCCACATAGTGGTCATAGGCCATCTCTGTGAGGATAAAGATATCGGTGCCTCCAAGGAAGTGAATGGTAAATAGCTCTATCATGCAGTTACTGTATGAAACGGTCTTTCTTTCTGCTAGTAAGCCAGTCACGAGTTTGGGTGTCACTGTGGATGTGTAGCAAAGGTCACAGAATGAGAGGTAATAAAGGAATAAATACATGGGTTGGTCAATTAACTGACTGCATGAAGTAGAAATCATTAACAGTAAGTTTCCCATCCAAATAACAATGTAATAAAATAAAAATAACACAAAACAGAGTATTTCTATGTGTTTGTTTTAGAAAAGTCCCAAGAGAATAAACACAGTGACATTATTCCTCTTTCCCATGATGCACTGCCAAAAAATTATATAACATTCATCTGAAAAGGCACAACTCATAAGTCAATATGAGAAATATATTTGAAGAATTATGATGAAAATACATATATTATGAAATTATGTTTAAATGATGTGATTCCAGTTTCAAAAAATTTGATCTTTAACAAAAGCATGTTTCCTGATTAATATCATGATGATTTCCATAAATTTTCAGAGCACTGTGTTCATTCTTCATATTAATAGAAATGAATATGCAAAATTAGTCAATTAAAAACTTTAAACGTTATTATTAGGTAGTAAGCATTTCCAATTCCAATGCAATATTCAACTAATTACTTGGAGAAGTCAGCTCTGTCTCCTAACAAAGACACAATTCATTAGATTTAATTATAATTCATACATGTTTTTGTTTAGTGATATAGAAACAAATGCCAAGTTTTAACAGTAGTCACTAAAAGAATATAGGTTAATTTAAAATAATTTTAGAATTCAGTAAAAATAATATTACAGTATAATGATATTTATGTATTTAATAAGTAGAAAAACATCTTTCTGCAAGATTCCAATGTAAAAAAATTCCAACTAATTTTTTTATTGCTCAGATCATTCAAATTTTTACGTTTTTTGTGACAGTAAGATTTTGACATTTTATAACAGATTTATATTTATTTATTTAGGAGTTTCAATTAAAATCTTTATTTGAATGAACCACAGAATAAAGCAGTAGTTTAAGCTAAGAAAGAGGCACATGCGACAGTTTTATCCTTATTGTTTGATCACTGAAATACCTAAGGTTACATGGTTTATTTGGGAAAGCCAAATAACATTCTTTCTGCATTTATTGATACATAATTAATTTCTATATTAATTAAATGTATTATTCCATTTTAACCAATTTGATAACCTTCTATGTGAAGGATAAAAGCTGTTTCATTTGGCCACTCCTACAGCCAAAAAGAGGTACTACAGTTAGTACCTCTCTTTGGATTTAAGAGGCAATACATTACTCATTTGGGTATACTATTCCAGGCCATTTACCAAGTGACTTGAAATGCTACTAACTTTTAGTAGGGACTAAAATGACAGGCTTCTTAAATAAACAACAACATTTCACACTTGCCCATCCAGCTCTAGATATCTCCATTTATATTCAACTTTTTTTAATTAGATAGTCATTCCAGGAAATAATCACCCCAAGACTCACATCAAAATCAGACTTTGACTTGATCCACTATTATTTTTTTTGACTCATTGTCTTATTTTAGCTTTCTATTTGTCCTACCTAAAAGCTTTGGTTTATTTCTAATTTTCCCTCTTTTCTTATATTTAACATAGATTAAAACCTAATTTTTTCTCATTTCAACATTTCTACACAATGTTGGACATTTACTTTTGTAGTTGCTATAAATTTTGGCATGCATTTTCCAGTTGCAGAATAGGACAAATTTTCTATTTCCTCTAGCTCCCATAGTAATCAATAAAATTTAGTTCATAAATTTTGATGGATTAGATATTGTTAATGATAGCAGCTATTGAATTAAGAAGTTTAAGGGATGAAGTGAAGAAAGGTTCCATATGAACAGTAATTGATTATGTGACACAGTTTCAAAATTGGTCTCCTTTATTTTAATAGGAATAATGGGTTTCTGAGTGTCAGAAGCAAGTGGCTGCAACTAACTGCTAGAGAAATGGTGGCCCAATTCTATTTATAATAGAATCAATTGTATAGTTTCACTCTATGTTGATTCTTCATTTCCAAAGTTATAATTAAAATAGACATCCTTGATGACTGGTGTATTGTTCACATTGGCTTCTTGATCCAAAAAAATATTCAAGCATAAGCCCATGAAAAATTATTTTCCTATCAGCATAGTGTCGCCAAAACCAATTCTGCCTCTCTAAGGGAAATGCAGTGATTGCAACCACCATCATAACTTCAAATATGCAAGGGTATTAATTTCTATAATTCACTGATTTAACCTTAAAAGAAGGTGGATAGAACTTGCACACTGACATAAGAATTTTTTAATTAATTAGGTGATGACTTCAAAAGCAGCTCCTGTTCCAGATGGTTAAACATGACTGAAAAAATTTCTGTGTGTATACCAATCCGGGGTCATAGAGTATTCCAGCATGCTTCCTTCCAAGTTAAAGTTGCTGTATCTACCTCTGAAAAGCAAGCTCAATGTTTGATGGGCCTGTTGAACTTTAGAGACATCATACACAGTATTTGAATTGGTGCTCTGGTATATGACTGAGTACTGTATAATGCTGCTGGTTTTGAATGGATTTCAATGCAAAATAAAGTTCTAATGTTTAGGCTGAAGTGAAAACCGCTTTGAAATTTGAGCCTTACAACACAGAAGATCTAAACAAAAAATGTATATGGAGCCTCTGTAAATCCCCATTAGGAGAAATATCATTTGCACACTTAAAGTTTTATAGCAAAGCTTTAAGTTTAATGATCATCTAACCAAGGGCATCAAATTTTCACATTGTGTGAACTGATCATCATGATCTCAGGGTATTCTTTTCCACCAAGTTTGGGGGTTATTTAACATCAGGACACAGTCTATTTAAAATGGGGCAGATGAGTGATGGTGTTCCTGGGTTTGGTGGTGCAGCACTGGGGGGTGGGTGGAATAGGAAGGGCTGGTTCAAATCCCCAGGGCATGTAACTGTGAATCTTGACATTCCATGGGTTGGGAGGGGGGGTATCACAGGCCCTGGGGGGCTGGGGAGAAGGGAACAGTCAAGATCTAATGGGTTGTTTGGTGGTCATGGGGAAGGTTTTTCATTACCTTACAGTAATGGACACAGGACATGGTAAATATCATCAAAATTATTAAACTGTATCATCTAAATTGTAAACTATACTGTAAATCACTGACAATGTTTAGTTGCTATATTTTGCTATCTGCATAACAGTTATAACAATGCTAACAACCAAAAAAAAAA
>JAKSZT010000536.1:1711241-1867315 GCA_026826555.1 Tolypeutes matacus
TCCCGGGGATGAGCCTCCCTGGCAACGAGGGATTAATACCAAGTGCCAACTGGCAACACAACTGGAAAAAGACCTTGAATAAAAGGGGGAAATGGTAAAGACAAATGAGTTCAAGTGGCTAAGAGACTTCAAAGAGAGTCGGGAGGTCATCCCAGAGGTAACTCTTACGCAGACCTCAGTAGGAGCTCATAGAACATCTAAGTGCCTATCATCCCACTCAGTGGGGTTCCTGAGAGCTCCGGAGACACCCTGGTCCTATATAAGGGGGGGATAGCCCCAAGGACTGATGCCTTATCAGTGGGTTCTATCTTGGAATCTGTGCTCCTTAGAGTGACAGAATTAGACTCAAATAAGTCCTCCCTGCACATGGTTCACGTCTTCTATTCAACCTATATGTGATGCTGGAGTTTTTAGGTATACTTCCAGAGACTGGAGCCTCCCGCCTACCTATGTACCAGGTGTGCATGAAATCTAGGTGGAGCTGCAACTCCTACCCTACAGCTCAATGGACTCATCCAAGTCACCTGGTGAAGAGACAACAATGGGCAATGGCCATCCCAGGGAATGGAGAGGGCCTGCATCTGCAGCAGGATCATCCCACCCACCATATCCATGGGATTTAAGCCCTCTCTCACTTGGAGTTGGAGTGGACATCACCATCCCAGTCCCCGCAGGATTGGGGGAAGAACTATGGACTAGAGTGGACTTGATGGTATTCTCTTGTTCACATATGGTGATTCTAGCAATGCAAGAAATTATAACAATGATGTGGAGCCAGTGGCCACTTGACACTTTTGGGGTAGGGAGGGAATGAGCAGTTGAAATACAGGGGCTTCTTTGGGAGTTGGAGGTTGTCCTGAGTACTGTTGTGGCAACGGATGTAGGCTATTTTAAATCAGCACACACCACTCAGAACTGAGTGGGAGAGAGTGTGGTCCACAGTGTGAACTGTGGTCTATGGTTGGTGGCAAGGCTCCAGGATGTGTAAGTTCATTGAGGGTGGTGGGCCACACTATGGGAGATGTTTGTGTGGGATGTGGTGGGAGGTGTAGGAGGTGGGCAACATGGGAATCCCAGTGGGTTCCCTGTAATATTTTGGGTAACTAAGCACCTCTTGAAATATACGGGAAGCGGCTGTGGCTCAATCAGTAGGGCTTCTGTTTACCATATGGGAGGCCCCGGGTTCGGTTCCCGGGGCCTCCTGGTGAAGGCAAGCCCGCCCGCATGGCGTGGTTAGCTGACCCAGCGAGCACAGGCAGCAAGGGGGGGGGATAAATGAATAAATATATAAAATCTTAAAAAATATATATATATATATATATATAACATTTTTGTAAGCAAATACACATATATGCATATATATTTATATATCATTTTGCAAATGTTTGTATGTATTGTGAGAATTTTTATTTTTACCCATAAAAAAAAAAAAGGTACCATAGACCCTGGTTTTGAATAAGTCTGATAGGCACAAGAATATTGCATGAGGATCTTGATGCACTGTCTTTTTTTCCCACAATCAACATCTGGCCTAATGGGGACTTGGCTGAAGAGGAAATATAGAATGATATTTATTTACATTTGGTTCTACATGAAAATGTGGTGCCAACTGAAAGTGGAAAGCTGTAGCATTAAAGGTTCAAACATAAATGTTCCTAATGAAATAGGAGTTAAGGAATATTTTCTCAGGGAGCAAACCTCAACCAGTGAATTGTGGCTGTCGACTTTATTTAGAGTAAGAGATGGATGTATTTCAATTCAAGGAAGTTGATAATAATTTCAATGGGTGGGCAGAGATTTGGAAGCAAAGGGTGGAACGTTAAGTGATAAGGGCATGTGTTAATAAGGTGTGTGGATGGACTTACTGCACAAAGTGTGTAAATATCTTAACCTTACAAATCGTCACTGTACTAGTCAGACAAAGGTGTGCTTATGGAAAGTACCAGAACTCTGTTGGCTTTTATAAAGTGTATTTCTTTGGAGTAGAAGCTTATAGTTACAAGGCCCTAATGAGTCCAACTCGAGGTACTATAAGATGTTCATTCTCACCAAATGTCTGTTGCCATGTGTTTAAGCAAGATGGCACTAATATCTACAAGGGTTCGGCCTTCCTCTTCCCTCCTAAGGCTTCATGGTTCCAGCTTCTTCTGATCTCAGCTGTAGGCTGGATGACTTATTTCTTCTGGGATCAGCTGCTCTAGTCTCTTCACAAGGTCAGCTGTAAACTATCAGGTAAATGGCTCATTTCTCTTCCCGGGGCCCACAGTACTAAATCCCTCTCCTCTTCAATGTCTGTGGAGATCTCTCTAAATATTTTTGTCTTATTCTGTGTACTCCTAGAGTGACTGTCCATTTATATAGCACACTAAGAGGGCAGGGACTCAACCCTGCATGCTTTAATGATGTGGTCAAATCAAAGCCCTACTCTTGATTTAATCAAGCAAGAATGAAGCCTTTGAATTTACATCAATCAAAGGATATCATGCCCAGAGGAACAGACCCATTTACAAATATAATCAATATCTATTTTTGGAATTCATAAATAATATCAAAATGCCACACTCCACCCTCTGAGTTCCAAAAAGATATTGCAATATACAAAAAACTTTAAATAAATAGCATTGCTAAGTATAAAATCATATCACAATTAGTTTATAAACATATAGTTTGTCTTGGGGCAAAGTCCTCTCTAGTTGTAGACCTGTGAAATTCATAAAACAATTTATCTGCTTCCAAAATACAATATACAAAGGTATAGACATAAGATAAACATTTGCATTACCATAAGAAAAATTGGGGGCGGGGGGACATGTAAAAATTCCCCTACAATTCTGAAAATCTACAGGGCATATTCCATTAGATTTCAAAGTCTGAGTGTCATTCTTAAGATGGTGGTTTCTTCTTCCTGGGGCCTCTTGGGGGCCCACCCAATGGCCATTTTCTTGTCCAATGGCCATTTTCTTGGTTCCATCTTCATCAAGCATCTGGGTGACAAATGAGCTCCAGACCTCACCCTCCAAGAACACTGGGGTGATGACAACTCTTTCCCCAATCTCTGGGCTACAGTCTCTACCCTCTTAGTACAGTGATGTGGCAGCAACATTCTCCCTAATTTCTGGCATACAGACCCAGCTCTCTCCAAACAATTGGTTGGTGACTTGGCCTTCCATAATCAATGGGAGACAGGCCCACCCCTCTCAGAGCAATGGAATGTTGCCCTCATACTCCCCAACCTATGGAGGACAGATCCATCCCTCTCAGAGATCTGGGGTATCAACCTCAATCTCCCCAACCCTTGGGGAATGTGCTACACCCTCTCTGTAGCCTGGAGCAACAAAACTCTCCCTGATAAGTGGTCTGGAACACCCACCCTCTTCAAATGCCAGGGCGAACTCACCCTCTCTGAACACGTGAGTGAGGTTCCTCCCTTGGCCCAAGGAGATGTCTTAATTCCATATCTCAGCTTCCCTGGCTTTTCTCTTAAAGCTGTTTTCCTTTCCATCGTTCCCATACGTGTTTCTTTCTGCCCAGATTGACAGTGGTTTTGGTCATACAGCTCTCTCAAAAATCTTGTTGGTTTAGCATGCAGGAAGCAGGGGTCCAAGCCAACAGACAGACCGTTCACAAGTCCTTCCTGGATAACTGCATTTTCAATCTTAGCTTAAAAGTTCCAAGTTTAGTTAATTCCTCAAATGGGGCACTTTGTCTAGGGGCTTGATTCCAGAGATTTGGAATTTCTAGAAGCAGTTTCTGGTGTCTTTGTGCCCAACAACTCAGTTCCCAGCTAATCTCTCTCATCTAGTAGTTTACTATAAGCTGCAAAGAGAAGCCTGGCTACATTTTCTACATTTTTTTGGAAATCTCCTTTGCTAAATGTATAAGTTCATAATTTTTAAATTCTGCCTTCCATATAACATCAGAATTCAATCTTGCTAAGTTCTCTGCAACTTTAAAACATGGATCACCTTTCCTCCAGTTTCCAATAATAGTTTCATCATTTCCTTCTAAGGCCTTATTAGAAATAACTTTAGGCTCCATATTCCTACTAACAGTCTCTTCAAAGCAATCTAGGCCTTTTTTATCAAGCATCTTACAATTCCTTCAAAAAATACCCCTTACTCATTTATAAAATTCTTTCAGCATTTTTGGTAATTACAAAAACACGACCCCATTCTCTGGTACCTAATTTTGTATTACACAGCCAAAAGGGAGCTGATGCAAAGTACCAGAAATCTTTTGGCTTTTATAAAGGTTATTTATTTGGGGTAAAATCTTACAGTTACAAGGCCCAAAGAGTCCAACTCAAGGTAACATTAGAAGTACTTTCTCACCAAACATCTCTTGCCATGTGTTGAAGTAAGATGACTGCCAATATCTTTGAGGATTCAGCCTTCCTCTTTCCTATTAAGGCTACATGTGCCCAGCTTCTTCTGTTGGCAGCTGTAGGCTGGAGGGCTCATTTCTTTCTGGGCTCAGCTGCTCTGGTCTCTTCACAAGGTCAGCTGTAAATTATCAGGTGATTGTCACACCTCTCTTCCTGGGGCTGCAGGACCAAAGTCCTCTCCTCTTCCATGTCTCTTCACATGTGTATCATATTCTGTGTTCTCCTTGCGTGAATGTCCATTTATATAGCCCACCAAGGGGGCAGGAACTCAAGCCCGCACTCTGTAATGATGTGGTCAACTCAAAGCCCTAATCTTGATTTAATCAAGTAAACATAAAACCTTTGAAATTTAAATCAAAGGTTATCATGCCCAGAGGAACAGACCAGTTTACAAACATATCTCTCTTTTTGGAGTTCATAAATACTATCAAACTGCCACAGTTACCAAAGGGTGTTTTTTGCAGAGAAGTTTCTCAACAATGACTGACAAGATTATATGTTCTCTAGATGTCATTCATCTTCTTATCTCAGCCATCCAAATTCTTACTCATTAGTTCAATAATAAAATGGCCAAGGTTGTTAGAATGAAGACCATTGTAAGGCATTAACAAGATAACAATTCCCTCACAAAGATTAATCTCACTGCTGTTATTGCTGAGTACAAATTATTTTAGATTTTATGGTTGCATAAAAAACAACTCCAAACTTATTGATATAAAACAACCAGTTATTCATGGATTGTGTAGATTAGGAATTTAAATAGGATATAGTGTGAACAGCCTGGTTATGCTCCAAGATGTGTGTGGGCTCAGCTGGAAGACTCCAAGGCTGAGAGTGAATCACTATCTGGAAGCTGAAATCATCTGGGGGAATATTCACTCATATGTCTGGAAGTTGATGTTGGCTATGGGCAGGGACTTCAGCTGGATTAAGGGCCATGAAAACCCTCATATGCCTCTCCATATGATCTCTTCTGTAAGGTCTAGTATGGGTTTCTGTGCAGTATGTCAGCTAAAGTGTCAAGAGCAAGAACCTAAGAGAACAAGGTGTAATTGCACATTTTAATAGCTACTCTTGGAATTTATAGTAGTTCATGTCTGCTGTATTATATTTAGCAAGGTATTCACACACATCTATGCAAGTATAAGGGAAGAGATAATAGATCCTGGAAATTTATGGAAATTTCAATGTTACATTGTAATAAGTACAAGCAGAGTGAGAAATATAGATGTGGTAAACTTTGGAAATCAAGATAGGGTATCCAATACATATCATCTCTCACTGGGAGTATTCAGCCACGTGGTGGCAAGTTGAATGCACTGAAAATCTTCCATCATGAAGGGACAGAATTTGTACTCAAAGAAACAGACAACTCTTCTGGATAGTACTTGAATGGATTTACTTTTTCTGCTCACAATGCTTGTAGTAACATTATAATCCATGAGCTTATAGAAATCCTTGGAACTCAAATAATCATGTTACTCAAACATCATTGAGTCTGATCAAGTACATTATTTCATAGTAAAAGAAGGGTTGCAGCCAACACATCCACAAGAAGTCACAGGTCTTATCATGTACTGCATTACTCTAGTGATTGGTATGATACAATAGTGTAATGTCTTGCTGAACATTCAAGTGCCAATTCAGAGAAAACACCTTGAAAATCTGGGGTTTATCTTTAAGGATATATTGTCAAATAAGTAATGCAGTTTATTCCATATCCAGAATAAATGGTTAAGGGAATCAAGGTAACTAAATGCAAGTAATTTTTTACTATTACACAAAAAATACACTTATGAATATTTCCTCTCCAACCATTTTCAGTTCAGATGGTTTGTGACCATAGTCACAAAGAAGTTACACTTTCATCAGGGATTGCAGCAATGTATTTTATGAATTGGTAATTGAGAAGCCACCCGGTCAATATTGGCTCTTCATGCCTGTGCTATGCCAACAAACAAACAAGGGGATGTATTAATTACTACTGACAAATGAGAAGTGTGTTTTTTTTGTAACAATGAGGGAAGATTTGACCAGTATCTTCAAATCAGGGAATTCTGTTATGCACCTATTATAACTACCATGGTGAAATTGAACATTAATGAAAAATAAAGCAACAAAAATTGTAGCACAACTGAGGATTGAGAAATTCAGAAATGAAATTTGGTTAACTTAAGAGATAATAAATCCCAATAGCTGAATGTCAGTCTGAAAGCAAAAGGAATGTGGAATAGAAAGTGGAAGAAATGAAGATATAAATATTAACTAAAACCTTATGACCAATTTTAGCAACTAAAATTGTAATAATGAATATTTTTTAGTTGTTAAGAGTTATATAAATGTGTATGTGGATCTACAAATATAATTACCTATATATGTGTATATGAATGAGTTGCATTTTTCTTTCTTATTATTTCATATAAGAGGTTTGTTTTCCATAGATAAATTTATAATCTATTCTTTAAGCTACAGATTATTCAGGTGGTATTGTAACCTAGTAGACTAACAAGTACTATTTAAATTAACTTATCCAGAGTTACCTACAAGACACTGGGAATGTTGAGTTTCTTAATATATTTGTAGAAACCTCTTGTTTGGTGGAAGTGGGGATATGTAATTATTTTATTAAGGAGTTTCAATATGTATAGAATAAAGTTTATAAATGCTGAGTAGCCAAGTAAGCAATATGTTCCACTCATTTATCTATTGGCCTCAGCCAAAAATTCACCCTTCTATGCTTTGCTCTGTGATCCTGGAACCAATAGCGTATACACTACACTTCTCCTCTACCAGATGGCCTCCTAATAGTTTTTGCCAAATGGTGTGCAAGAGGAGGGAAAAAAGAATTCCTATGTTTAAATAAAATAGGTATATGAATCAGGCATGTGAGAAGAACGGAGGAACAACGAATAAGGGAAAATTTATCAAAATTGCCCAGTTAAGAAGAGTTATGAGCCAATAGGAAAACACTAGTTTGTATATCATTCCAGGTCAATTTTATGGCTTAGAGTTACATAGACACCTATTTCACAAGGCCTAGAGTGAAATTCAGAAATGCCTTTCATACAAGTTACTTCCGTTCCAAAAACCATTGTTGGCAACACACTTTCCCCAAAGCATTCCTCACCTCCAGGTTTCTCAGAGTATAAATAAGAAGGTTCAACAAGGGGGCATCAATGATATAGGAAAGAGCAAATGCTTTATCTTCTAGAAAACTTATGGGTGGTTTAATGTAAATAAAGAGACCAGGCAAAAAAATAACACCACAGCTGTTATGTGAGAACTACAAGTAGATAGAGCTTTGCTACGGCTTTCTGCAGGGTAGGCCTTGATGGTGTATAGTATCAGGAAACAAGATACCATCACAATCACAAAAGACAACAAGGCAATCAGACCTGAATTCACAGTTACCAAAAGACCAATTCTATATGCAAAAGTGCAGGCCAGTTTCAGCAAAGGAAGCACATCACAGAAGTAGTGATCTATCTCATTGGGACAAATGGTAAGAAGATGGTGAGAAGAAACAGGCAGAGTGGACAAATCCTCCAGAATAACAAGCTATGATGATCACATTACACCTCCACCTGCTCATGATGATGGTGTAATACAGGAGCTTGCAGATGGCCATGTAGCAGTCATATGCCATCCCTGTGATGATACAGATCTCAGTGTCTCCAAGAAGGTGAATGATAAATAGCTGTATCATGCAGTTACTGTAAAAAATGGTCTTCCTTTCTGCCAGTAAGTGAGTTATTAGTTTGGGTATCACTGTGATTGTGTAGCAAAGGTCGCAGAGTGAAAGGTAATTAGGGAAGAAATACATGGGTTGGTCAATTAATTGAATGCATGAGACAGAAATCATTATGATCAAGTTTCCCATCCAAATAGCAACGTAACAAATTAAAAAGAATACAAAACCGAGTATTTATATGTGTTTCTTTTGGGAAAGTCCCAAGAGAATAAACACAGTGACATTATTTTTTCCATAGTGCAGTGCTGTAAAAATGCATAACAGTCACCTGAAAAGACATAATTCATAAATAAATGGCAAAAAAGTTTATGGATAATATGGCCGATAAAATACATATCATGAAACTATTGTTTTCATGATTCCAATGTTTCAGAAAATAAAAATCTAATATTAAATAAAAATCATGAAGATTTCCATAACTGTTTCCAAACATAACTTTAAATTTTGACATTAATAAAAATATATGCATTCATTCACCCAATTGAAAACTTGAAAAAAAATTATTTAGTAGCAAACATTGCACAATTTCAATTTAATATAAAGTTAAGAACTTGGGAAGGTTGTAAATCTTGATACGTTACAAAGTGAAAATTTGCTAATGATTCAAGTATAATTCTAGCAATAATTTTGCTTAACGATATAAAAACAAATGCAAAGTTTTAACTGTGCTCACTAGTGTAATATGTGCTATCTGAAAAATTAGGTAAAAATTAATTGAAAAATTTAATGTAATGATATATATATTTAATAAATGGAAGGAAGAAGCTCTACAAAAAGCAAATGCAGTTTGACTAATTTTTTCTTGCTTGTTTACTTTTTTCTTAATTATTTGTGACAATGAAATGCTGGCATTTTATAACAGAAATATATTTCTACAAACATTTCAATTATAGTCATATATTAAATAAAACACAGAATAAAACAGTAGTTGAAACTAAAAGGAGCATAAGGCAGCTTACCTTGTTTGTTTTGCCCCTTGACTCCATGTATTATATTTTTAAGTCAATTTACTCTCAATGGTTTGAAATGGCAACTGCATTTCTGTATTCCATTATCATCCAATATATGCTTTTTCCAAAATATTTAAAGATCCCGAGACTGCATAATAAAGAGAAAAATTTCTGGATAGTTTGTGGGAAAAGTTTATGGGCAAAGAATTGCCAAGTGGACTCTATTATTTAATAATACACAATGTATGAATTTGGGTGGCAATTACTTAATTTCTGAATTTATCTCCTACATAAATTGGTAAACCTGTCTGGACTTTGTCACAATATGGTTGCAAGTTAAATTAAATAAACTGCTATTTGCTTTATTCACAATAGAAATAATAATGCTCATATTAGTATCAAAATATTAGTTCTACCAAATTATTTTTCTAATAGTTGTTAAGAACATTGTCCTAAAACTCACTTCTCCCATATAGAAAATGAAATTGTAGCAGCTTGCAATCATTTTCAGCAGGAAAAAAACTTTGAGGTCTATTAGTCAAATGCCTTCATATTAAAGAGAAGGGATTTTAATTAAAAGTAAAATATTGAATGAATAAATGTACTTTGAATTTTATTTTATTTTATATTATTGCAATAATGAAAAGGCTTTAAAGTGATTGAAGTGATGAATGTACAACTATGTGATTACACCGAATACCATTGATTATACACTTTGGATGGATTTATGCTTTATTAATATGTATCAATAAAATTGATTTGTTAAAGATGTACTTTGAATCTCTTCATAATTCACAAATATCATAGTAAGCCAACATGATTTATTTTATGAAAATATAGCCAGTAAATTTGAGGCTTACCAGTGTTTCAGTTAACTTAGTTTTATTCTCAATACTGATGGAAAAACAACATAGAATTGGTAAACAAAACATTGTGTAATTGTTTTTAGTGCAAATTTTTACCACAGTCTTCATCTTTAATATGTACCTTTCATAACAATTTGTGTAGCTGTCTTTTCTCATCAATTCATTTTTAAATTAGCTCCTCATCTCTTTCTTTAACATATTAGGTTGACCATGTCACCCTCAAAATTAAAAATTCCATTGCAATAAATATGGGGCCTTAAAAGCAATTAATTTCTATGGTGTGGTTTGAAAATTTAGAATTAGCTCATCAAAAAGCCAGTGATAAGAGTAAGGATTAAGACTTCTCAATATACTTCCAGCTATATTATATAAACATTTCTTCAACTATAAGTGAAAAGAATACTTTTATTTTAAATAATATTTAAAATATTATCTTGGACAACTCTTAGAGTAATTACCTGTTCATTTAAAGGGACATAAAGGAAAACATTATTTTAATCATGTGCCAAGAAATAAAATGCACCACAATTATTCTCTCCCTAATCCCTCCCCGAAAATAAAATGAGCAAATTATGCTTCACACATAAAATTAAGCTTCTGAAGAAACTAAGGTTGCAAAAGAACTCAAACAAAGCCAAAGAAATGTTTTATTTGCATTTATTATTATGAAGTGAATATCCATCCAGCTAAATATGTTCTGACAATCTAGCTAAGTAATATTGATAGGTAATATTGGGAGACTACAGTTTTCTATATTCCCACAGCCTCGGAAAATGATTTCTCTCTCTATTTGGAATCCTCCATTTTGATTTCATATTACCTATAAACTAGTGACTCATTATATATAAATTGCCATCAATTTTCTAGTTCCTTTATTTTAGACTGAAGATGATCCCTAGTTTCTATTCTTGAGTCAGCCATCAATTTTAGATGTGCACTCCACAAGTGTCTTCATTTCATATAAAATTGTTTTCTTCTTCTAGACAGTAGAGAAATATATATCTCCTAAACTAAATCAGTGAGTCAGTTCTGAGTTCCAAATTTTAAAAAGAGATCAAGGTGAACTATGAAAATAATAAAAAACTATGTAAATGAATGAGGTACTATGTTTGGTTTGTGTTCATACAAGAATATTAATATATTAGAGATTAAAAAATTACTTGAGGTTTTCCTGGGTTAAGTAGATACAGAATACCTAACTAGCATCTAGTATATTAGATCTGAAATCCAGAGCTGAAAGCCGAACTTAGAAAAGATGTAGAACTGAAGCAACAACAAATTCAATGTTAAAAACCCCACTTTTTAAGAATAATAGCCTAATTATTTCATTCAAAACCATGAAACTACCACAATACTGACGTTGATACATTTCAGACATTCTAATTCTGAAATACAGATGAAAATGGATAAAATTAAGCCAAATTCTTTATTTCTATAACAAAACTACAAACTCTTATCTCTCTCCTACATATGTAGCCAATCTATAAAAAGGAAGAAAGTCATGGCTAATGTAACTGAATAAAAAGCAATGAATCCTCTCTGACTCTGAAAAATGAGTAATGCTATCAGCCACAATTAAAACTTCTTTATGAATAATGGACTAGGAGAAATGTGATCATGAATCTTTCTCTTGTGTAGCTATTTCCTCAATTTAGGAACTTGTAACCACTTGCTCTTAGATTCACTGTCACAAAATGATCGATCTAGTCTCCACATTTTATAAGACACTTTAAGGGATATTGCATTACCCTTAAGCTATCTACCATTGCTAAAGTTAAAGTATGAAAAACTTAGGAACATATTGAAATGAAACTGCCTTGGTCAATATTCTTGCTTTGCTTGGAATAAGTTTATGACTACTGTAAATTATTTAACCCCACTAAACATTAATCTTTCTAATAATTCTTATACTAGTTACAATTTTAAGCAATTCTGCCTACCTAATACTCTTCTAAACATCTTATAGGTATTAACTTTTTTCCTCCTAATACCTCCATGAAGTCAATATTAGTTAACACATTTACAAGAGTAAATGAGGTATAGAGAAATTACATAATTAGCCCAAGACTCTAGTGCTAATTACTGATAGTCAAGGTTAAAACCAACCTTCACATGCCAATACACTTAGCAAAATATTACAGGCCTAGCTTGGTGCCTGATTCATAAAATCTTTCAATCATTAATCTATACCATAGTAAATTCCATTTGAATAACCTCAAACTTCTCAAGTGCAGAGTGAACGTCTTGTACTGTTCCTTGAAATATTAGAATGTAATTACATAAAATTAATTTTGAATTCTAGCTACCACTTCCTTATCTGATTTCTGGCATATATTATATTATCTCAGATCATTACATTTCTCATGAGTATTTTGGGGATAACAATATATAGCTCCTAGGGCAGTTGTTAAAATACAAGTTTACAAGGTGTATGAAACTGACCCCCGCATGTGGAAGGGGCACAGTAAAAAGTTATTCCTGTTGTTGTTTTTTTAAATCTCTTGTCTAATACTTGCTAACATTAATTACCAAGCAACCATTAAAAATCATAGAAAGGAGATCCGGCAGAGAGCCCGGTGAGATGCGGAGCGTGGTGCCTTCCCTTGTCTCTCTGGGCCCTCAGGCCTCGGACTGGCGGATGAGCTGAGAGGACCGGGCTGGTCTGTGGTCACTGCGAACACCCAGAGCCCTCGCTGTTACTGCTCACAGGCACGGACCAAGCCCTAAAGCAGCAGCAGAACCCTGCCCTCCCCTCCCCCCATGATGTCCTGAAGGAGGCAGCGGCTTCTTCCAGCCTGGACCCTGCCCGCCACCTGGTCTCTTTGTTCGAACTCACAGGGCGGTGGTTAAGCCCCCTCCAGGCCACCGAGGAAGTCGCCCCTTTGGGCGGCAGGCGCAGCCTGGGGAGAAGATAGTGGCTAGGAACACCGTGGAAGGCCTTTAGGCAACTTGAGAGCCCAGAAGGAGGGTCTCCGTGGACTCAAATTCCATCACCTCTTCAGGCCATGGAGTCATGCAGATCCGGGACCTGGGGTGACGCTATGTCCCGATTGGAGGAGAAGCTATTGCCCAGACAACGACAGACAGAGGCCTTAATGGGCCTGGAAGGTGAGTGGAACTCTGGTCAATGATGGGTGGAGCGGTTAGCGGGCCATTTGTGGCTAGGCATCCTTCTACGTGACCTTGCTTGATGCTGGAAAGAGAAATAGTAGAATAACTGCAACATTTGGCCAATAAGAAGTGCCCACCACCCTTTTGGTAGTTTCACTGGCCATTTATAGAAGGCCTGTGTATATAATATGAAAAAACCGCTCTCAACTCCCCCCCCCCAACCTTTTAAAAGAAAATTTTTGCTGCATCTAGGCTTTCTAGAGATAGAGGTTGCCGATGTATGATAAAGTAGAGTTTATCTGTCTAGATATTTAGAAGTGCCCGACGTATGTTAAAAGTAGTAGTAGTAAAATACTGCTTTGTAAATATTGTTTTACTCAATTTAATAGGAAATACTGTCTTTTGGAAAGGAGATTGTTAAAGCATTTCTGAGCAGCCTACTATTGTCTATTGGTTTGGGGGAGATGAGAGGGAAGCAGTTGCAAAAGGTAATATACTAGTATGTCCATACTTGGACAGTTTCGGGAAAAAACTTTTTCCATGTGTTCTGTGCATTTTGTTTGGTTTATATATAGTGTATATAGTGGACAAATGAGTCCTAATTTTGCAACATCTAGATGTTAAAGAGGTTGACAGTGTATGACAAAGTAGAGTTAGTAAAATTAGCATGTTTTCTATACTTTGTGTTGAAATTCATTGGAAAGCTTGTCTTCTTGTAAATGACTTTTGGTATGAGTTTGTTCAACCACCTCTAAGCTTTATAGTTGCCTGTACTTGTCCACTGAACTGGTGGTGGAGAATGAGGGGGGAATGGTTCCAGGCCAAGATGGTCATGATTAGGAAATACCTCAGATTATAACCTTGTTATGTGTGTGCAGTTTTATTTAATACTATAGATGTAGTGGACAAGTAAGTTCTTATTTAAAATATCTAGCCTTTTAAAATATTTTAGAAGTGGTTGATGTGCTTAAAAATAGAGGTAGTAGAAGAACACTGTAAATAACTTAAAAATTGGTGGGAAATATTGTCTTTGGATTTGGAACTGTACTCTTATTCATTGGTTTGAGGGAGGTGGGAGGGAAGAAGGTGCAAAAGGTGTTTGCTAGTGTATACTAGAAAATTTCTGATCATCCATTGCCCTGTATGTTATATGCATTCATTGAACTTTGCTGTACTGTATATATTGTGTATATACTGGACAAGTGAGTCCTAATTTCATAATATCTAGTCTCAAGATATTAAAGAGGTTGCCAATATATGACAAAGGTATAGAGTTAGTAAACTAACACATTTTGTACACTTTATGTTAAAATTCTTAGAAAGGCTGTCTTCTGAAAATGGCTTTTGGAAATGAAATTGTAAAACCACATCTAAGTGACACATGTACCTGTAACTGATTCACTGTGCTTGTAGTGGAGAGAAGGGATTGGGAGAAATGATGGGCTCTAGGCCAAAATGTTTCTGTTTAGAAGACACTTTCAAATATGACCATTGTTACACATGTATAGTTATTTAAAACCTTATTTGAAACATCTAGTCTTTCTAGATGTTTAAAAGTGCACAAAATATGCTAAAAGTGGAGGTAGTGAAATAACACATATTGTAGATATCGTTTTGTTAAAATTCATATGAAAGAACTTTTGGAAATGGAATGGCCAAACCACCTCCAGAGCAGCACATATTATGTGTTGTTTCAGGGAGGAGGGAGAAGGAAAACCCAAGGGCTCTAAGCCAGTAAGTCTGTAGTTAGTCAAGATAAACCATCATCTTATGTGTTCTTGCATTTTGTTTTACTTTGCTGTGTATATAGTGGATATAATGAACAAACGAGTCCTAATTTTATATCATCTAGTGTTTCTAGATGTTAAAGAGGTTGCCAGTGTATGACAAGTAGAATTAGCAAACATATATTTTGTACATTTTGTGTTAAAATTCATAGGGAAGACTGTTGAAAACGACAGAATTTTATATGTGGAAGCAAAATTGTTAAAAAACAGAATTTCCTCTAAGCATTGCATATGCAACCACTGAGTTGATAGAGGTCAGAAGGGGAAGGATTATAGGCCAGAATGTTCCTATTTAGAAGACACTTTCAGATTATATCCTTAGTTAACGTGTGGTTTGTTCATTGCTACTGTGTGTATTGTGGACTGCGGCTGGGGGTGCGTCCTGTCTGGTCGGGGTAGGAGAGGCCTAGGCTCCTACGGAGGCTAGCAGGTGTGGAGGGCCCACAGCGGAAAGAACCACCGCGGAGAAGAGGTAAGCACGCAGGTCTAATTTATTAAGGGAAGTACAGATGCTTATATAGGGTTGTGGGCGGGGAAGGAAGGCGGGGCTGGCCGTGATAGGCCGGGAGCAGTTTCCACGCCTTCTAAGGTGTGGCCTTGGCGGTGCGGCTCTCCCTAGCTGTGTGGGGAGGGGGGAGGGTGAGTGTGGGCAGGCTTCTTCTGGTTATCAGCAAGCAGATGTTGGTTGCCTGGGCGAGGCTGAGGGCGGTGCGCCCGTTCCATGGCTGAGGGCAGTTCGCCCGTTCCAGGTTCCAGCCGCCCTACACCCCAGTGGTGGGCTGCGCATATCCCCCACTGGGCGCGGCTATGCCTGCTGGCCAGACTTCAGCCTGCCTTACCTCAGTGGACAAACTTAAGCCCTTATATGAAACATCTAGTCTTTCTAGATGTTTAGAAATATACAACATATGTTAAAGTATAGAGTGTAAAATAATAACTTAAATATATTTTCTGTTAATACATAGGAATGGCTGTATTGGGGGAAGGATGTCTTGGAGCATTGTGCTGATGGGGTGGGGTGGGGTGGGGGTGGAGGGAACGAAGTGCACAGGGAAGGATTCTTTGCCAGTGAGTTGTGAGACGATTTCAGGTTGCTTGACCATTGTTCTCTATGGGTATTTTAGTTATTGCTGTGTATTAAGGGACAAGTCCTAATGTCCAAAGTATATCAAAAATAGAGGTAGTAAAATAATCCCTATATAAAGGTTCTTGAGTTAGTTTTAGGAAAGACTATCTTCTGGGAGTGACCTCTGCCCATCCACCTCTTGGAGCTGAATGGATTACTGTACTTAGTCATTGAAATGGTGGAGAAGGAAGAAGAGAAAGGGTAAAGGGAAGGGTTCCTTGGTAGTATCTCTATATCTAGAAGACAGTTGTAGGCTATAACCATAGTTCTATATGTGCATTTTTTGGTAAAATACCTGTGTTGATTGTGCATATGTTTCATTCTTTACTTCACATCTAAGCTTTCTAGATATCTTGAGGTGACAATGTATGATAAAAAGTAGAGCTAGTGAATTAATGGATTTATAAACATCTTTTTGTCAAATTAATAGAAAAGAAGCATTTTTGATGTGGAACTCTTAAACCACCTCTGAGTAGTATGCACCAGGACTTGTTCATTAATTTGGCTGCAAAGGGGAAAGAGGAGGGGCAGGGAGAGGGGTGTATGCAGATGTTTTTATATTTCCATTTATGCTAACATGATGTGCGTGTGCATCTCTTGCTATACCATAGGAAAAATGTTAAATAATTCAATAGAAACATACGTTCTTGCTAATAATTCAATATAAATCTGATAATGAATTCTTTTAGAAGCATTATACTTATTTCACTCTATTGCTTTATGCCCCATTTTAAATTAAGCATCATTAAGGGAGCACAGTATTTGTAACTTTGACAATATCTATAGAGGCCTGTTGCCATTTTTGTCTTAGGAAATTTTTGTCCTCAAGAAAGGCAGGAATACATTTTTTCCCCCGACTGAGATGGTGTTATGTATTCTTGGTCATCACAATACCTCCTGGCTTTGGGGCAATGAATTGGTAAATATTCGTGATGTGTGTAAAAGTATGATACATTCTGTGTGATCTCATCCAGAAGAAAATATGCTCAGTTTTGTGTATACACACATAGGACGTAGAAGATTATATCAGACTAAGCTGCTTGTGATTCTGGATGACTTTTGTGTTCTTTTCATCTTGTGTTTTTCAGTTTTCTACATTGCACAATTAAAAGTGTCAAAAAAATGTTATTTTGAAAACCTTGTAAAAAATCATAGAATGGCCCTCTCTTGCCTTTTGAGTCCTGATCTTGGCCTTTTCCCCTTGTTCTTGCCTTTTACCCACTATTTTTGCCTTCTTCATCCCCGCCCCCAGAACAACATACAAGTAAAACCTAGGCATTTATAATCTATAATGGGGAATTGCAGTCTGTAAATCAGCCCTCTTTATCAATTTTCAGACCTTTCCTCTCTACATGGGGCCCATAATCTGTTATTTTCTCCCATTTCTCTAATCACCATTCCTTAATAAATTACTGGCCTAACAAAAAAACCATAGAATGAATAAGAGAAATATATTTATTGATTTAAAACAGAATATAAATAAAATACTGGGTAACTGAAATCATTATAATTATAAGCATTATAGGAAAGAAAAACAATTTAAAAAGGGAATAGAGATAAAAGCAAAACAGTTTCCAGTTTTGAGATATTTCCATGCAATTTTAGAGACCTGTTTAGAGACTTTCGTTAAGTTTATTTGTCTGAGGTAAGGGTGGGGTGAGGAAAATATCCAGCTTTTCAATGAGAAGAGAGTGAAAATACTGAGAATAAAAGCAATTGAAGCAGAAGCAGAAGAACCTATATGGTGAATAACATTTCCTCTCTACCAGTATCCTACCTGACTATGTGATAGATGAAATTTTACTTTTCACTCCATTGTAAAGATCACTAATTCTTAAGCAGATAAAGTTAAGTACAGTCCGAGTCCTTGGATTTTTTTAGACAGGCTTGTTCTTTATGCATAAAAATGTCATTTCCTAATATTCAGACAATATCTTTCATCTTCTTGAATTTGTGTTTCCCTCACTACTAGTACTATTAATAATATGTACTTTCTAATCCTCCTACCATCTTTAGAAGAAAACTCTCTAAAATATAGGGACAAACATTTGTCACTCACTTACTGATCCCACAAATTATGGGAATCTGTCACTCATTTACTATTCCCACAAATAATGGGAATTTAACTACTCAGAGTAACAGTTTAAAGGTAGGTGCAATTATTTCCATATCCAAACAAGTCAAATCATGATCTGTATTTGCATCACTAAAATTTTTTCTGAAGGTGTCCAGTGTCACATAATTAACTATAAAAAAACAGTAGAAATTATGAATTAAAAAACTACATTAATCTTATCCTGGGGCATTGACTATTCCTTGCATGTTGTTTGAACTGCCAAATGAAATAACTATCTTCCCAAGTGGATTTCCTGTAGGTCAACTGCATAGCTTCAAATAGAATCTGGATATAAAGAGAATGCAGGTCATGCTTGGTCTAGGTCCTGTGATTTAGAAATCTTAGTCAGTAGATATTCCTACTGGCCCCAGTAATTGAATGCTCCTACTCTCTATGTAAAGGTTTTTGTTATGAAAAAAAATTTGATGCCTTTTGCATTGAATGCCATTTTCTCTCCCTAAACTCTTTAAACCTTTGTGGAGAAAAGGATGGCCAAGGCCTTAATGTTAGATAATGTCTTGATTTCTCCTCAAAATCGACTTCATTGTGTTCTCTGAGCACATTGGAAAAGATTTTACTTATTTCCAAGTATCAGTTGATTCCTTAACATTTTTAAGCTTAGAAATAGTGTTAGTATGTATTTAGAAAGGTCCCACAAGAATTAAAAACAAAACAAAACTATACAGCTGAAACTATTTAAAATCAATCTCAACTCCTTATTACCATACATGCTTTTGTCTTTCTTTTCATCTTTACACAGACATGCACAGTTGAACCTGACTTCTAATGTGCTGTGTTGGCAGAATAAGTAATAGCAAATGCATATTGTTCAACTCACACAAAGAAACCTGGTAAGTTCCATACACCAAGTATTCCCATTCATTTTTCAAAGCAACCCAATGAGATGGGCATGAAGAATGTCCATAAAGAAATCCTGTCTATGGTCAATAGACAAGGTAAATGACATGAATAAAAGTTAAGCAATATCTATTCTAGAAGTAAGGAAGGCATTCAGTCAGTAAGATTTATTATGTGGCCTTTAGGAGTTGATGGCAGTAGTCTGCTTCTAGATTCATGTGGAGGTAATATAGATATTTCAGTTATAACTCTTTTCACTTTTCTGTATAGATTTCATAATTTAAAAAGTCACTGAAGCAACCTAACATAGAGGTTTGATTTGCTTCCAAGGAAATCACTTGAAATCAATTCTAGGTATTTATTTTCATCCAGACACTTTCCTACAATCCTAAGGAAACCATTCTGGAAATCACACTTTTCTACTAGATACTTTCATCAGTCTAGATCATGTTTTAACAGTTGTACCTTTTTATAGAGAAGAATTTCTTAATTCTTTTCTAGATGAAACTAAATGAAAGGTGATCTTTGTTTTAATGTGACAGAGAACATGTTAAGGTGTTCTGAGGTCAGAAGGAGAAAAAGTTAAAAGTGACAAGCTTGGATATTTATCTGAGGAGATTTCCCAATTTAATTTGGAAAGTACAGCCTGCTTTTTCTTGCAGCTTATAGTAAAATGCAAGAGGAAGGTGATAAGCTGAAAAAATGAACGCCTGGGCACACAGAAACCAGAAATTGATGATTTGGAAAATTCTGAGCTTCAAGAAAGTGAGTTCCCAGAGAATAGTGCCTCATGTGAGTATTTAACTGAACATGGATCCAGTCAGCCATTTTAGTGTAAGTCAGGATTGGAAAATCAGTTATCCAGAAAGGATCTGTGGAATGTCCTCTTGTCTGATGGTTGGGATCCCTATGTGCTACATGCAATATTGACAATTTTTTGCAAGCTCTATATGAACAGAATCACTGCCAACCTGGACTAAAAGGGACAGAAGAGGGACAGATAGAAGGAAAAATGACATCATGTGCAATACCATGGAAGCTAAGGTCTAGACTAAAGGCATCTTCTCAAGCTGAGAGAGTGAACCTATTATGTATGTTGTAAGGGTGAGTATGTTGTAGGAGCTTCAAAATGGCAGGCTTTCTGCTCCATTGTTCAAGAATAGTGTTACCACCCCAGGTTTCTCAGATCCCCAGGGAGTTGTGGAGAAACTGACTGCCAACCAGAAGCTTTAGGAGGGTGAAGTCTAGCATTTGACTGCCACCCCTATGCTTGATGAGGGTTGAGCTGAAAACATGGGCATCAACCCAATGTTTAGAGATATTGGAGCCCTTAACACAGTGTTTGGGGAGGCCCGTGATCTCTGTTTTCCATCCAATTTCTCCTATGACAATTGGAACATTTATCCTATGACTGTCCCTCCTGTGTATATTGAAATAGATAACTTGTTCTAAGTTTCAGAGGTCCATGGCTGGAGGGAAATTTTGCCCCTTGACAAACCTCACAAATAACCAATTTTGTTGAGAAGGTACTTAATGTTGTTGTGAAAATGATTTAATATTTTAAGGTATTGTGATGGAATGAATGTACTTGCATATGGAAAGATGTCTTTTTGGGGTCCCAAGTGATGGAGGTAGGATGACCAAATACCTGAATATAACTTATTTCTGTCCCTGTTGCTAGAATACAAAGGAAATGACTATATGTAAATTAGAAGGTAATGAGATGCAACCCTCTATTGGTGCCAAATTTCATTTCTTGTGGTCAAGAACATCCTGTTGATGCAATTAAGTATGAAAACCAACTTCAACTGGTTGGCCAGACCTGCGCAAAAGAAGCCCCTTGCTGTCCACACTTCAACTGGCTAAATTAACGTAGTAAAATTCCCACCTGGGGGTGGAGCTTATACAATTATATAACTAGATATGTATTCATCCATATGCATAAAAGCTAATGCACAATCAAAGCAAATGTTAAGTAGAAAGTTAGTTCTTTAAGCAAGAGTGAAATCATAGCATGGGGAGTCAAGTCACTTTAGACTGACCTTGGCTCCTACTCCTGCAAACATAATAAATGTAAGTTCTGTCTAACTCTCATGTTAAAGGTTTTTTTTCCTCTACATCTATGGTTATCCCCAAAGGCCCAGTTTTGAGGCCTAATACAAGGGTTCACTGATGTTTTGAAGCTGAATGGGCCCCAGAAATTCATGTTTTAAGGTTAATCCATTCCTGTGGGTATAAACCTATTATAAGTAGGGCCTTTTGATTACATTACTTCATGAACCCATTACCCATGGTGGTCTAAATCCTCTTACTAGAGTCCTTTATAAGACAATGAAATACAGGGAGAAAGATAGAACACCTTGGAGCCAGAAGCTGAAAGCAACGAAACCCAGAGGAGAAAAGAGAAACCAGCAGATGTCACCATGTGCCTTGCCAAGTGACAGAGGAGTCCAGGATCATTGGCAGGCAGTCTTCAGTGAGAAAGCATTGCATGATGATGCATTAATTTGGGCATTTTCACAACCTCAGAAGTGTAAGCTTGTAAGTTAATAACTCCCCATTATAAAAGTGAACCCATTTCTGGTATATTGCCTTCGGCAGCTTTAGAAGAATAAAAAAATGAGGCAGAAGAAAAGAAAATAAAGAAGAATAAACAGTTCTTCCATGTCAGGTTTGGAAACAATATATCATTAAGTGAAAACTAAGAGAAATATCAGAGGAAATCTCCCAAGTATAGCAAAGTATAGCAAAACTTTGATTCTCTTAACTGTCAAATATTTTCTCTCTGTCATTGCATATTCATAGTTGTATATGCTTAGTCTCAGATGCATGCACTGAAGTCCAGTTATCAGTATGTCTTTACCATATGCAAAACTATAAATTAAAAATTTTCTTTAGGAAATTGACTTTTTATAATATTTTATGGTTCAAAACATTAATAATTCCATTTGTTGAGCAATTATTGAATGCTCAAATTTCATTACATCATTTAGTCATGTCCTTAATGCATATTTTGAAATAAATATTATTAGTTTTATTACACAAATGAGAACACCAAAGCTTCTAGGGCTTAGAAAGTAGCTCAAATATCTAGGAATCATAGAACGAAGACCCTGATTCTTCTGTAATTTAAAAAATGAATAAGGAGACTTCTGGGAAGATGGCATAAAAGGAGTTAGAGATCAACTATCTCATAAAAACAACAGAGGAAGGGCAAAAAAACTATCTGAGGGAGTTGCTTTGGGGATCTGCATACCAGGAGAGTGTTGCTCATCATCCAGGAAGGAGAGGAACAGAGAGAAAAGCCAACTAAAAACTCTGAGCTACTCACCCTTGGGACTGGGAGCAGCACATATACCCCACCTTCAAGGTGAAAAGCCTCAGTAAAACTGGCTCATTGCTGCCAACTGAGTGAAAAAGAACATTCTCCTTAATGAAAGGAACAGGGGTCTGGCAGAAGGTGGAGAGTGGCTTCTCTTCAGTGAGTTTGGCCAGCTCAACCCCCTTTGAAAATCACACACACACACACACAAAGAAACCCTTGGCCAGCACTGAAGTGGCCCCAATGAGAGGGAAGAGGGCATCTGATCAGGCAATCACACCCAACCTCCCTGGGAGAGAAAGAAACTAGCTCAGTGAGGAGGTGGAGAGAGGCACCTAACCAGCCTGACACCAGCAAACTGTTAGAAGTCCAACTTGCCTGAGAAAACATGGCCAGGTAAAGCCAGATTAGATTTCAGAAGCCTACCTAACCTGAGGAGTGGGTGTAGCTCAATGGAGAATGCTTGCCTCAAAAATAAGAGGTCTCTGGCTCAATTCCTGATACCTCCTAAGAGAAGGCTTCCAAACAGTGACCCACTGGGTTGTCAAGACACCCAGCTGGTACCTTATGACAGGGAATTTATAAACTGAGAATTTTTTTTTTTGTTTTGTTTTAGGTTTTTCAATCTGCTATTTTTTTAAAAAAATCATTTTTATTTATTTTTTATTCTTTAATTTATTCACTACAGCTGAATAAAGCAAGGTGATTGATAAGCAACTGGCAACCTGGGACAGTTCCTAGGTTCCTAAGAGTGAAGCCTGTTTTCCTGGTGTTTTTTGTTTGTTGCCTTTTCTCTTTCTTTGTTTCCTTTTTATCTTTTCTTTATTTTTCCTCCTTAGTTTCTTTCTTTTTTCCCTTTCATTTCCCCCTCTTCCATTCCTTTTCTTTCATTTCACCTATCCTCATTTGGTTTTATTTTCTTTTTTCTTTTTCTCTTTTTCTTTTCTGCACTTTTCATCTCTATGGTTTTTATTTTATTCTATTTTCTTTTTTGTCTCATTTTTTATTCCAAATTTTAAATTCTTACTCCTTTGTATATTTCTCACTCTTCTTATTTATTTTCCTGGCTCTTTATGGTTCCTCTTCTATCTTTTAAAAAATATTATTATTTTTATTTTTCTCCTCTCTCTTTCCTTTTCTATGGTCTTAATGGTTTTTCAAGGGAACATATATAATTACAAGGACATAGAATAAGTGGAACCAAGTGTCAAAAAAGGAATCTTAACACAAAACAAAACAAAATAAACTCCAAAGTAGAAAGAGAAGCTAACCATCTGAATAAGCCCATCAAGATTAACAGATACCTGAACACCAACAAAAAATTGTCATACTTAAAAACAGGGAGACTTAGCCTAGCCTAAAGAAAAATCAAATAAACAGATGGAGATGCAGAGCATGGAACAACTAAATCAAGAATGCCAAAACAAATATCATGACTCAATGAAATGAAGGAAGAAATAAATGATATGAAGAAGACGCTGGGGAAACATAACTGAAGAAATCATAAACATGCATAAAAAGATAACAAATCTGATGGGGATGAATGACACAATGCAAGAAATAAACAATATGCTGGAAGCACATAATAGCAGTTTTAAACAGGCATCACTAATTCTAGTGATGTCAAAGATAGTATATCTGAAATCAGACAGATAGTAGAACAAATAGGTAAAAAGGTAGAAAAAAATAAGCAGGGACTCAGGGAAAAAAATGACAACACGAAATGCACAAATATATGCATAATAGGAATAGGCACTCCAGAAGGAGAAGGGAAAGTGGGCAGAAGGAGTGTTGGAGGAAATAATGGCTGAAAATTTCCCAACTCTTTGAGGAATATGGATGCATATGTCTAGGATGTGCAACCCACTACCTCGAGACATATACTTATCAAATTTCCAAATGCTCCAAACAAAGAAAAAATACTGAAAACAGCAAGAAAAAAGAGACCCATCACATACAGGGAAGTTCAATAAGATTAGGTGCTGATTTCTCACTTGAAAACATGCAGGTGAGAAGGTCGTGGTATGACATAGTTAAGGAGTTAAAGAAAAAACTGTCAGCCAAAAATTCTGTTTCCAGCAAAGCTGGAATTAAAAATTAAGGGAGAGTTCAAAATATTCACGATAAACAGAAATTAAGAGAATTTGTCAACAAGAAATCTACCCTTTAAGAAATACTAAAGGGAGTTCTACAAGTTAAAAGGGGAAAAAACAAACAGAGAGAGCAGGTTGGAGGAGATTGTAGAAAGGACGTTTATTAGTAAGAATAACAAAAAGATAAAAAGAGAAATAAAAAGCAAAATATGGCACATATGTGCCTAAAGAAAATATGGCTAATGTAACTAATTCCTAGACAGTTATAACATTGAATGATAATGATTTAAGCTCTCTAATCAAGATACACAGATTAGCAGATGTATAAGGAAATATGACCAATCTTCATCTACAAGAAATTAACCTTAGACCCAGGGATGCACCGAGGTTGCAAGTGAATGGTTCGAAAATGATTTTGCATGCACACAGTAACCAAGAAAGGGTGATAAAAGCTATCTTAATATAGGACCAAATAGATTTTAAGTGCAAAACTATTGTAAGAGACAAAGAAGGACACTATATATTAGTAAAAGGGGCAATCTGTCAAGAAGAAAGAACAATCATAGACATTTATACACTTTACCAGGGTGCCCCAAAATATATGAGGCAAAAATTAGAAAAATTAAGTAAATAAATAGATGCCTTTACAATTATAGTTGGGGACTTTAATACACCATTATCACCATTAGACAGAATATTTTAATGCAGTGTCAATAAATAAACAGACCTTGAATAAAATGTTAGAGGATCTAGAACTTATAGATATATAGAAAACATTACACCCAAATACAGTGGGATATAAATTCTTCTCAAGCACACATCAATCATTCTCCAGGATAGACTACATGCTAGGCTACAGAACAAATCTCAATGAATTCAGAAAGAGTAAAATACAAAGTAATTTCTCTGACCACAATGGAATGAAGTTGGAAATCAATAAGGAGCAAAGAACCAGAATAGAGACAAAGTGATAGAAGTTAAACAGCACACTCTTAGACAATAAGTGGATCAAGGAAGAAATTGCAAAAAAATCATTAACTACCCTGAAATGAAAGAAAATGAGAACACAACATATCAAATGAACAAATTTCTAGAAACATATAAGCAGCTTAATTTGATGAAAGAAGAAATTGATGAACTCAACAGACCAATCACAATTAATGAGGTTGAATTAGTCATCAAAAATCCCCCAACAAAGAAGAGCCCAGGACCAAATGGCTTCACAGGTGAATTCTACCAATCATTTCAGAAAGAACTAACACTGATTCTGCTAAAACTCTTCCAAAAAATAGAAGTGTGCAGAACATTGCTTAACTCATTCTATGATACCAACATCAACCTAATACCAAAGTCACGTAAAGACACCACAAGAAAGAAAAACTACAGATGAATCCGTCTAATGAAGCTGAATGCTAAAATTCTCAACAAAATAATTGCTAATCATATTAAAAAACACATCAAACAATATATACACCAGACCAATTAGGTTTTATCCCTCGTACACAAAGAAGGTTTAACATAAGAAAATCAATGTAATACACTATGTTAACAGATCAAAAGAGAAAAAATCACATGATCATCTCGATGCAGAAAAAGCATTTGATTAAAATACAACATTCTTTCTTGATTAAAGAAACACTTCAAAAGATAGGTATAGAAGTTACCTTCCTCAAGATGACAAAGAGAATTTATGAAAAACCTACAGCTAACATTATATTCAATGGTGAAATGCTTATGGCTTTCTGTTTACAATCTGGAAAAAGACAAGGATGCCCAATGTCACCACTCTTATTTAACATTGGTAAAAGAACTTGCTTGAGTACGTAGGCAAGAAAAAAATATAAAAGTTATCTGTAGCAGTTTGATATTGTTTATGAATTCCAAAAATAGATTTTGGATTATGTTTGTAAACTGATGTATTCCTCTGGGCAAAGTATATTGTACTGGATTCAGAGGTTTCACTCTTAGTTGATTAGATTATAATTAAGACTTTAATTGATCCACATCAGTAGGATGTTGAGTCCTAGCCACATTGGTGGGTGGGGACTCACAGAGAAAATGAAAAAGCAGAGTAGTTAGAGTTTTGATGCTGGAGCCCTGGGAAGTAAATACACAGAGAAGTACATAAGTGAGGAAAGAGAGAAAGCTCCATTAGACATGACAGAGGTCCTGGGGAGAGAGACGTGCTGTTCACCTGATAGTTTATAGCTGGCCTTGTGGAGAGAGCAGAACAGCTGAACCTAGAGAGAAATGAGCCCTGGGAAAGAGACACGGCTTTTCCCAGCCTATAGTTGGTCTTGGAAGAAGCTGGCACCATGGAGCCTTAGGAGAAAGAAGAAGCTTGAACACTTGAAGACTTTGACAGCCATCTTGCTCCAACAGACATTGGAGAGGGAAGTAACTTTCATTTTATGATATGGCAACTATAAGATTATACCTGAAATAAATACCCTTTATTAAAGCCAACAGATTTCTGGTATTTTGCATCAGCACCTCTTTGGCTGACTCATGCAGCATCCAAATGGGAAAGGAAGGTTAAAACTTTCAGTTTTTGCAGATGACATGATCCTATATATAGAAAGCCTTGAGAAATTTACAACAAAGCTTCTGGAGCTGGTAAATCAGTTTAGTAAAATGGCAAAATATAAGATTAACATGCAAAAATCAGTAACATTTCTATACAACAAAAATGAGTAATCTGTGGAGAAAATCAAGAAAAAAATTCCACTTACAATAGCAACTGAAAAATCAAATACCTAGGAATAAACTTAATCAAAGAAGAAAAGGACTTGTACACAGAAAATTACACAACATTGTTAAAGGAACTCAAAGAATACCTAAATAAATGGAAGAATATTCCATGTTCATGGATTGGAAGACTAAACATTATTAAGACGTCCTACACAAACTGATTCACAGATATAATGCAATCCCAACAAAAATTACAAGAGCATTTTTTTCCTGAATTGCAAAAACTAATTATAAAATTTATTTGAAAGTTAAATGGGCTATGAATAGCCAAAGTTAAGTTGAAAAAGAAAGATAAAATTAGAAGTATCATGCTACCTGACTTTAAAGCATAATACAAAGCTACAGTGGTCAAAACTGCATGGTATTCTGTGACTATTCTCACTAACCTGATTATGTGATAATCAGGGTAGGCTAAATATTCGCTATATTAGAAACCATGCATGTGTCCCCAGACCTAGTTTTTCTCCCCAGGTCTGGTTTTTAGAATGCTGGTGATAAACTATGCCTGATTTATTATATGACCATCCTGTATGAGAAAAGACTATAACTTTGGTTATCTTTGATCAACCTTAAGAGATACAGCAGTGGGACAGATGTGGCTCAGGTGGTTGGGTGTCTGTCTCCCAAATGGAGGGACCTGGGTTTGATCCCTGGGAACTGTTGATAAAAATAAAATAAAAAAAAAAAGAAAAATATAGAAGGCACATGGACCACCAGGCCCCATACACGGGTGTGCCACCAGACCTTGTGACTGGGTGAGCTGCCAGGCAACTCGAGCAGGTGCGCTGTCAGGCCCCATGAGCCATGCAGCAAGATGATGACGTAATAGGAAAATGACACAAGGGATAGCCATGATACGATGCACCAAAAAAACAGGAACTAAGGTGGCACAGGCAGTAGGATGCCTCTCTCCCACATCGGAGATTCCGAAGATTGAATCCCAGTGAAGACAGGAGGAGAAGGATGAGAAGAGAGGGCAGGAAACAGATACAGAGAGCTGCCCAGGGAATGGACACAGAAACAGCAAAAATGGCAGAGGGGTAAAAATGGATAAAAGCAAATAAATAAATAAATAAATCCTTAAAAAATGTATACAGGAGGAAGATACACTATAGTTAGTAGTAATACATTGACTATGCTCTTTCATGATTTGTTAACAAATGTTTCACAACAATGAAGTGTGTTTGGGGCCAGGTGGTGTGCGGGAGCCCTGTATGATGTTATGCATATTTGTTTTTTTTTAGTTCACGATGTTTACTGAACATTTATAATTTATGTATGTTCATGTATGAAAGATATACTTAAATAAATTGTTTTTAAAAAACTGCATGGTATTGACACAAACATAAACATACAGAATATTGGAACCATATTGAGAGTTCTGACATAGATCCTCACATATCCAGTCAACTAATATTCGACAAGGTGACCAAGTCCACTCAACTGGGACAGGATGGCCTCTTCAACGAATCATGCTTGGAGGACTGGATATCCAAATCCAAAAGAATGAGAAAGGATGACTCCTTCATGCCATATACAAAAATTAACTCAAAATAGATCAAAGACCTAAATATAAGAATGATGACCAAAAAGCTCTTAGAAGATAATGTAGGGAAGCATCCATGAGATTTATGATTTCATAAATTTTATACCTAAAGTGCAAGTAACAAAAGATAAAATAGATTAATGAGACCTCCTCAAAATTAAATTACACTTCAAAGGAGTTTGTCAAGGAAATGAAAATGCAGCCTATTCAGTGGGAGAAAATATTTGGTAATCATTTATCTGATAAGGGTCTATTATCCAGCATATTCAAAGAAATCCTTTATCTTAAAAATAAAGACAAACAACCCATTAAAAAGTTGGCAAGAGATTTGAATAGACACTTCTCCTGAGAAGAAATACAAATGGCTAAAAAGCACATGAAAAGATGCTCAGCATAACTGGCTATTAGGGAAATGCAAATCCAAAATACAAAGAGATAGCATCTTACACCTATTAGAGTGACATTTATTAAAAAAACAAACAAACAAACAAACAAACAAAAAAACCCAGAACTACAAGTGTTGGAGAGGATGTGGAGGAAAGGGAACACTCATCCACTGCTTATGGGAATGTCAAGTGGTGCAGCCATTGTAGAGAAGATTTGGCAGGTCCTCAGGAATCTAAGTATAGAACTGCCATATGATCCAGCTATCCCGCTTGTGGCTATATACCTAGAAGAATTGAAAACAGGGTCATGAACAGATATATGCACACCACTGTTCATAGTACCATTAATTACTATTGCCAAAAGTTGGATGCAACCCAAGTGTCTGTCAATCAACAGATGGATAAGCAAATTGTGGTATATACATACAATGGAATATTACTCAGCTGTAAGAAAGAATGCAGTATTAACACATGGGGCAACATAGATGAATCTTGAGGACCTTATGTTGAATGAAGCAAACCAGTCACTGAAGGACAAATATTACATGACCTTACTGATATGACTGAAATAAATTGAGCAGAATCACAGAGATATAGCATGGAAGATTGGTTTTCAGAAGGAAAGGGAGTAGAGGGTGGTGAGCTGATGCTCAATATGGGCAAAATCTGATAAAGTGGAAGAGGGTGTTTGGGCAGTGAATGGGGATGATAGTGGTGCAGTTATGTGATTGGGTTCCATGATGTGGGAATGTGTGGGGGAGTAGGGTGGAGGGTTGTTTTGGACTACCCATGGAACTGGGGCAGGACTGGAGGAAGGAGCAGAAGAACTCTGTGGATTTGTAGGTCTGTGGTTAAAACTACAATGGTGGGAATGTTCTTCTGGCAAATATGGCAGTGGAAGATTAGTGGTGCAGGGTGTTGGGGGTGAGGAGATATTGTGGTATAGAGTGCACCTGGGGCATGCTTCTATGGAAAGTGAAAGTGTTCACCTTGTCATAATGTGTTGTCTCAGTGGGTAGATCCACAAAATAAGAAAATATTAAACTTCCATTGTGGGGAGTCCTGCTATATTCCCAAAGGGTCAAGACTCTCTCAAGAATATATGCAGTGCCTAATAAAAGCAAAGAGACTAATATGTCAAGGCTTCAATACTGTTGCATGTAACTATGAACTTTATTCTTCCTAGTGGTTACCATAGGGTCTGTGGGGAAGGGAATGGAAGAATAGAAAAGATGGAAGATAGGACTTTAGAATTGTTCTACATGATCTTGCAAAGTTGGATACAGGCCATTTTAAAATTCATCAAAGCCTATAAAAGTGTGCAGTGTAAAATGTCAACCATAATGTAAACCATTGCCAATGATTAGTGGCGATGCTTCAATATTTGTACATCAATTGAAACAAATGTATCATACACACATAAAATGTTATGAAAAGGGGAGAAGCTAAAGAGGGAGGGGGTTGGGGATATGGGAATCCCCTATATTTTCTACGTGACTTTACTGTAACTTAAAGCTTCTTTGAAAATAAAGAAAAAAAAAAAACTGGGGAAACATATGGAGGAAATTGTCACTGCACATAAAAGGTAACAGATCTTACAGAGATGAAACATTTGGGAAAAAAATTATTAAGGTATATTTTTCAATTTTTTATTTTCACTTTTATTTTTAATGTTATTTTTCTTTTATTTTTTATATTTTATTTATTATTATTATCTTATTTTCTCATTATTCTTGTTTATTTCTTTAGTTTTGTTTTTGGGGAGGTTTTGGATCACAGAAAGGTCACAACTTTGGTAGGGGAGGTTCACTGGTGTGAGGTGTCAGTAATGGGGGGAAGTGTGGGGAGGGGTGCACCTGGGACAAGCCTATATGGCATATGAATATGTCCGAGTGGTCATGGGTCATTGTCTTGGTCGATGGAGACCCACACCATAACCAAAGAATATTGAATTCCCAAGCTCGGACATTCTGATCCATTCTCTTAAGAAAGCAGCAGGAATCCCTCAATGGGCAGTGTCCAGTGAAGGAATACAGATCATTACACAAGTTCCTTGATATTGTACCTTTTCTTGAGAAATTGAAACTCAGCATAGTATTATATATTGCCTAAGAGTTACCTCCTAAAAACCTGTGTTGCTCAAATGTGGTCTCTCTCTAAGCAAAACTCAGCATATAAATCCACTACCTTCCTCCACCCACCCCATTGTGGGATGTGACTCCTGGAGATGAGCCTCCCTGGCACCAAGGGATTATTACCAAATGCCAACTAGTGATGCATGTGGAAAAAGACCTTGGCCAAAAGGGGAGAAAATTAAATACAAATGAGTTTTCAAGGCCAAGAGATTTCAAAGTGAGACAGGAGGTCATTCCAGAGGTTATGGTTATGCATGTCTCAGCAGAATCTCATTGACTGTCACAGTAAACAATGCCTCAAACAGCAGGGCTCCTGAGGGCTCTAGAGACATATAGACACTATGGATAAGACAGACATTCTCAGGAATTCAGCACCCTGTCAGTGGGCCTCTTTGCAATATATGCTCCCCAATGTAAAAGAATTAGACTCATTTACAATTTCCCTACACATAAATTTTCTGCCTCTTTTACTTGAACCTATAATTAACACTATTCTTGTTAAATATATGTCCCAGAGACTTAAATCTTCAGCTGGTTCATATGCCTGTTGAGCCCTGAATCTCAGCAAGAGTTGCATCACCTACTCTCCAGGTCATTGGACTCACCCAGGACAACTAACCAAAAGATGATGATGGATAACACCCATTCCTAAAAACAGAGTATCTACAACTGCAAGCAAGACAGTTCCATTCATCAGTCCCATGAGATCTAAGCCCTGTCTCAATTGGAAACAGAGTGGGCATCATCATCTCACAATCCTCAAGATTGAGGAATGATTGTGTTCTTCATAAAGGGAGAGTTCAACTATGGTCCTAAGTAGACTTATAAGTATTCTATCAATAGAAGAAATTTTATCATTGATATAAAGGTTGTGGCCATCAGTAGTTCTAAGAGGAGGAAAAAGGAAGATTAAGTGTAACATGGGGTACTTTGGGGACATTGAAATTGTCCTGCATGATATTGCAATGATGGATACGAGCTATTAGGCATTTTGTAAAAATCTAAAATTGTGCAGTGCAAAATGTAAACTATTATGTAACTATAGTCCATGGTTAGTAGCAATGCTTCAATATGTGTTCATCAATTGTAACAAATGTATGAAACTAATGAAGGCATTTGTTAATGTGGGAAATTGTGGGAAATGGAGGTGGTTGGGTATATGGGAATCCTCTATATTTTTTATGTAATATTTATGTAATCTAAAGCTTCTTTAAAAATAAAAATATATATATTAAAAAGTACATACCTTTCAAACTGATCTTGTTATTGTTTCTCTGGCCATTCTGGGACTTCCAGATGTAGAAGGATTCTAATGCTCATCCTGAAGTTTATTTATTCAGGAGTGCATTTAAACTTTCTGGATACTGTGCAAATTTGCCACCTTCCTTCATTTAGAAAAATTACAATGTAATCTCATTTCTGAAAATAAGTTCATGTAATACCGGAAACAAAAGTTATCAGAAGGGAATCCTGGAAAAGAAGAATGGTAAGAACAAAACCAACCTTCAGTAGAACAAGGTGAGAAGAACAGATATGAATTCAGGAATGGGTTTTGTAGATGAGGCAACTGAATATACTTATATCTTAGGGTGTGTATTTGTGGAAGGAGGGTGGTTGGATGTATGACCAGATACTTCCAAGCAGGTGTTTGAGGCTCTGTTTATTGTGGCAGTCAATGAGATCTTGATGAGATGTGCATAAGTGTAACCTCTGGAATGATCTCCTGACTCACTTTGAAATCTCTTAGCCATAAAAACTCATTTGTATTTACCATTTCCTCCTTTTGGTCAAGGTATTTTTCTGGATGCATTTCTAGCTGGTGCTTCATTATCTTTGGTGTCAGGGAGGCTCATCTCTAGGAGTCATGTCCCATGCTGGGGGGAGGGTAGTACATTTATATGCTGAGTTTTGCTTAAAGAGAGGTCACATTTGAGCAACAAGGAAGCTTTCAGAGGTAACTCTTAGGCAATATATAAAACTAGGCTAAATTCCAATTTCTTGAGAAAAATTTCTTAAGTACAAATCTCAATATTAAGAACCTGGCATAATGGTCTGTCTTCCTTCACTAGGCACTAGCCTTGTACTTTGGGGATTCTTGCCATTCTATTGGAGAATGTAGCAGAACTCCCTAGGATGGGAATTCAGTATTCTTTCAGTTATTGTGTGGGTTGCCACTCAACACACATCCCTGTAATCCTGACACCCAACACCAGGGATACTCCCCTGCTACAGTTTTGACTCTTCTGTGATCCAAAACCTTTCCCAAAATGAAGCCCCCCAAACAATCAAACAAATTTAATAAGAAAATGAAAAAAATTTAAAAATAAATAAAATTTCTTAAAAATTTAAAAACTTGAAATAATATAAAAATTTTAGACATTGTGTCTTTCAAATAGCTATGTTGAAGTTTCCATTCAAATACAAAAATAATGTATGTAATTAATGTATACAATGTGAAAAGTTTTAAACTATATATATATACATGTAAAACCATCATCACAATGAAGAAAATGAACAAATATACCACCCCCAAGTTTCTTGAATCTTCCCTTTTTATTTTTATCTTCCTGCCTGTGCCAGTTTCCTACCTTTCCTTTCTGCTAAAACCAATACCATATAATGAGTTGGTTCAACAATGAGAACTTATTGGATCATTGTTCCCACTGTTTCTGAGTCTAGAAGGCTTGCTTTCTCCAGGGGATAATATCTTTTGACTGACTGTCAATCTTTGAAATTTCTTGGACTTTCCATGACCGGGTAATGCAGATGGCAGTGTCTTCTTTCTTTCTGGGTTCCATTGACTTCCAGGTACTTGCTTTTCCCTTGGCTTCTCTTTCTTTGTCCAAATTGCTTTGCTTCTTTGTCCAAATTGCTTTGCTTCTAAAGACTTGAGCCTTATTGGATTTAGGCCCATCTCATTAAGTTTGGGAACATTCTAACTAATAACACCTTCAAAGGTCCTATTTACAAATGGGTTCACACTCAAGTAAAAGATATGGATCCTGCTTTTTGTAGGGTACATGATTCAATCCCCAAAACTGCATCTCTGCCAATATCCAGGAAAACCATGATCTGCTTTCTTGAATGTTGGATTAATTTTCAGTACCTAGAATTTTGGTAAATGGAATTGTATATTTTGAACTAGTGAATGGTGAGGATTTGGATTTTTTCACTCAAGTCACATATTCTGAGGTTCATTAATATCCATATATCAATAATTCTTTCCTTTTTATTGCTGAAGAAATTTCAATGTTTGAAAATTCCAGTGTTTTTATCCATTCACTAATAATGGATATTTTGCTGTATCTAATTTTTGGCTATGACTAATAAAGCTGTTTTAATCATTCATGTACAAATCTTTATATGGGCAAATGCTTTCATCATGTTGGGTAAATATATATGATGGAATGGCTGGTCATGTGGGTAAGTGTATATTTAATAGTTTTGAGAAACTTCCAAAATTTTTTTCAAGAGTTATTGTACATTTTGCATCTCCTCTAGAAATATGTGCAAGTCCTAAGGTGCAGCATACTTGCCAACAATTAATGTAGTCAGTCAGTAATTTTACCTTTCAGGTGAGTATGTGATGGTAAAATTGTGGTTTTATTTTGTGCTAACCTAATGATTAATGATGTCTAGCATCTTTTCATGTACTTATTTTCCAGGTTTGTATATTACTTGATAAGGTATTTTTTCAAAACATTTGTTCACTTTTTATTGGGCTGTTCATTTTTTTCATCTGGAATTTTTCTTATTATATATTCTGAAAGGTAGTTCTTTAATACCTATATGTATTTCAAATATTTTCTCCCTGAGTGTAACTTGTTTATTCATTCTTTTAGCCATCTAACTTTTACAGCACAAATTTTCATTTTGATGAAGGCCCATTTATCATTTATGTTGTTGTTTAAGGATCATATTTTCATAACATATGTAAAATTATTTATAAATTCAACGCCATAGAGATTTCCCCCTGTGTTTTATTCCATATATATCATTTTTATATTTAGTTTAGATGTCTATGATCCTCTTTGAATCAATTTTTGTATAAAGAATGATATATAGATTGAGGGTCATGTTCTGTGCATATGGTATACCTGTGTGATATGAGTGTTCGTAAGCTAGGTTATGGTATTCATTTAATAAACTTCAGTATGGTCAACTATAAATTTCTAGGAAATCATATACTAATGGATAGAATTTCTTAAATTACATACTTATGACCAAATATATTTCTTAAATAGCTTGTACTTGCACTAATATGGTGAGCAAATAGGTTGATCAAAATCATCATACATTATTTGACCTATTTATTTATTTATTTATTTTTTATTGTGGGTAAAAATCAAAATTTTCACAATACATACCAATATTTGTAAAATGATATATAAATATATATGAATATATGTGCATTTGCTTACAAAAATGTTATTTGACCTATTTTTACAAACATCAGGCTTTTTTTACAGGCTGAAAAATGAATGCTAGACAGGGTTACTAGAAAAAAAGATAATCTTAGTTTTGTTGCTAAGCATCCTCCCTTGGCTTCTCTCTTTGTCCAAATTCCTTTGCTCCTAACACCTCTTCAAGATTCCAAAAGACACCCATACCACACACGGCAATTCTCATCACATACACAGTCACATACACCTACACAAACACAAACACAAACGTGTGCACACCATCATTTTACTTTACTAAAAAAAATAAAATTATCCTTGGAAAAATTGCATATTGAACCAAGTCAAAGAGAACTCTTAATAAATTAGGCACAGCTCTTGTCTTTGGAAGAAACAGAATGATTATCCTTATATTCCAAAAATTCCATTGCTCCAAGAGAAAAAAAATGTCATTAGATTAACCAAAAGATTTCAAACATCAAAAAAAGTTGTTCCTGGAGTCAAGAAAAAACATTACTGCCTCTATGCTATTAATATTTCCTAGTTATTGCCCTGACTTTAGGATGAGAGTAACTGAAGGAGGGAAGCTCAGTGACATCATTGTAATCATCTGTTTTGAGAAAAGGAAAATTTCTTAACAGGGAGAAATTTCTAGAGAAATGGGAAAAAAAGAGCTGAGAATGGGTTATGTGATTTAGAAGATGTGGGGTAAATGCATGTTAGAAGGTTAATAATACCTTGTTGCAGAACATAAATGGCTTAAAGGATATTAATAGGGGATTGATAACCTACTGGAATTCATTTCTCCCTGAGAGGCACTTGGGGATATATACTAAAGTTTCTTTCAAATGTCACTTATCTTGTTATTCATGCATGTTTGTGAATGACATAAGGGGGTGTTCCAAATATGTGAGAAGGTTGTGTGCAGTCAAATAAAAAGAGGATATAGTAGTTTATTCAATACAGTAAGATTTTATTTAGATCTGAGATTGTCCTAGGTAAATTTTTAGAAGAAAGGGAGATACAAAAAATAAAAGTAATTAATTAATTAATTAAAGACATAACAGGTTATATTCTGGTTCAGTCAAATTAGGAAAGCACACTTCATAAAAATATAAATGCCTGTTGTATGAAATAGAGTAAGATTACATTTGATTAGCAACATAAAAACACAAGAAAGAAAGGAAGTGCATTCATACTTAATTTTGTTGTGCTTAAATTTAATGTGCTTTATAGATATTGGGATATTTATAAATTGAAGATTTGTGACAACCCTGCATCGAGCCAGTCTGTCAGTGCAATTTTTTCAACAGAATGTGCCTACTTTATGTCTCTGTGCTACATTTTGCTAATCCTTGAAATATCTCAAATTTTCATTTTTGTTATATGTTATAGTGATCTGTGATCAGTGATCTTTGATATGACTGTTTATTTGTTTTGGAGCACCACAAACTGCACCCATGGCAAATTTATTTGATTATAGTTGTATGTGTACTGACTGCTCCACCGACTGCCATTCCCAACTCAACCGTCTCTTCAGGGTTTCTGTTCCCTGAGATGCAACAATACTGAAATTAGGCCCATTAAATCCTAAAATGGCCTATAAGTGTTCAAATGAAAGGAAAAGTTGCCTGTTTCTCAATTTAAATTCACACTTAGAAATGATTAAGTTTAGTGAAGAAGGCATGTCAGTGCCAAGATAGGCTAAAAGCTAGGCCTCTCGTGCCAAACAATTTGTGGAATGCAAAGAACATGGTCTTGAAGAAAATTAAAAGTTCTACTCTAGTGAACACAAGAAAGATAAGAAAGCCAAACAGCCTTATTTCCGATTTGGAGAAAGTTTTTGTGGTCTGGATAGAAGGTCAAAGCAGCCACATTAGAGAGAGGTGAGGAAGCTTCAGAAAAAATGTTTGAAGCCAGCAGAGGTTGATTCATGAGGTTAATGAAAGAATCCATCTCTATAACGTAAAAGTGCAAGGTGAAATTGTAAGTGCTGATGCAGAAGCTGCTCCAAGTTAACCAGCAGATCAAGCTAAGGTAATTGATGAACGTGGTTATATTAAACAACAGATTTTAAATGTTGATGAAACAGCCTTATGTTAGTAGAGGATGTCATTGAGGACTTTCATAGCTAGAGAGAATTCAACACATGATTTCAAAGCTTCAAAGACAGGTTCTACTATCTTACACAGTCCCATTTTAGAGTTTTTAGCTTTTCATCTAGTAATATACACGACCTTAGACTTTTTCAACCAGGTGGTTACAAACACCATGATACACTTTAACCATTTCTATTCATTTCCAAAGATTTACAAACAACCTTATACCAATTCTGTACAAACTAGCCCTCAGCTTTCCATTCTCTGCCCTCTTTCTATTTTCTGGTTACCTATATTCTAATTATTAACTCCCAGATTTTATACAATATATTTAGTTCATAATAGGGCAGTCATGCAGTATTTGTCCTTTTGTGTCCAGCCTGCTTTAATCAGCATAATGTCCACCACGTTCATCTATGTTTTCATAGGCTTTATGACTTCATTTCTTACTGCTGCATAATATTCCATCATGTGTATACAGCACAATTTGTTTATCCATCATACGTTGATGGACAACTGGGTTGTTTCCAAAATTTTGCAATTGTGAATAATGCTGCTATGATCATTGGTGTGCAGATGTCTGTTTGTGTCTCTGCTCTCAGTTGTTCTGGGTATATACCTAGTAATGGTATTACTGTGTCTCATGGCAAGTCTATATTCACCTTCCTTAGGAACTGCCAAGCAGTCCACCACAGTGGCTATATCATTCTACATTCCCACCAACAGTGAATAAGTATTCCTATCTTCATCCTCTCCAACATTTAAAGAATATAGAGGACATTGCATATATAAGACTGTTTTTAGAAAATATAAATACAAATATACTAGAGAGAAGAAAAAAGAATAGCAGCTATGTACAGCAGGTGAAGCATAGAGAGATTAAGAGGTGAGTTTTTGGTTTGTTTGATTTTGTTTATTATTATTAGAATAATGAAAGTGCTCTAGGAATGTTTGGGGTGATGAATGCACAAATATGTGATTACACCTAATACCATTGATTGTTAATTGTACTCTTTGGATGGATTTATGCTTTATTAATATGTAAATTACTGTCTAATTATTATCTATTTATCTTCCCAATTTGAAGAATAGGAAATAAAAAAGTTAAGTCCATCTTTTAAATTGTTCTTCCTACCTGGAAATACCAGGTGAACTTTAGCTGAACAGTTTTGTTTCATTGATTTGCTTAGTTTTGTTAAATAATTTCTTGTTTACAATTTAATTCCCTCATCATATTCCCTCTGTCCCCAAACTTCTCAATGTCCTTAGTCCACTTATTAGACTGTTGTAATCCATTTGTTTGAACTAATATTCTTCCCCCACCACCTTTTTTTTCCCTTAAGCTTCCCAGGCCAAAAGACAGATCCTGTCTATGAACTTTGTCTTCCTTCCCTGCCTTTTTGCTATTTACCACTTCCTGGTTGTTAGGTTACTTTTTTCATTGTTTGGTATTTTCTGTCTCCAATTAGACCATAAACTCCCCATATCACCCATAATCACAATGCTGTATTTCTGAGAGTTAATTAGAGAAATTAATGTCAGTGAGGTATGGATTGGAGGTAGTTCATCTTAAGCTTTCTCAATGCACCCACATCTACCAATGAAATCAGGCATTGAATTCTAGAGTTTCAAAATTCATGGGAAGTCCTATTATTTTGGTCTACTGAACAAAGAAGAACAATTCCTGATCTTAAATTAGGATGTTCCAACTCTAGATTAAATCTAGAGATCCTCCTTTCTTGCCCAGCTACATTCAGCCTTTTTCTCAATGGAACATGCCCCTCAAGGTTGTTACTTAGAAGTGGGGACTTATTTCCTTCACAATGGTTTATTTAATCTAAGACACACTCATACCGAGCAGGGGTCAGTTGTGTTATTTTCAGAGAAACAATTTTGTCAAGACTAGAAATTAAAATGGGATTTTCAGATTAGTACAAATGGTTACTTTTATTCTTTCTTTATACTGGTACATATTTCTAAATTTATAAACAAACCTGGCATTTCATTTATCCTTACTTATTTCCTAGGACATGTTAACCTCAAATGAAACTTGAAGAAATATTCTAAACTGTCTAGTATGTAGTTGGTGCATAGTAATATGTATATGTTCATTGATTTTTAATGTACTGCATGTTATTTATTACATATGCATCCAATAAGCCCTAGAACAGATACTAGGTACAAAAACAGAATTAATTCCTGACCTAAGGAACTTAGTCTAAAAGGGAAAAATGGACTAATAACTAATAGCAACTCAAATTAGTTATTAACTTAAGTATGTAAAATCACAAAGAAAACTCTTTTCTATTTTTTTCTTTAAGGCTTTAATAAGGGAAAATTGACATACAAAAAACTCGAGATATTTAAACTGTACAGTTTTAATAAGTGTTGTTATATGCTTACACTCATTAAGCAATCACCAATCAAGATGACATTTCTATACCACCAAAATTTTCCTCCTGCCACTTAATAAACCCTTCATCCCCCTCTCCACACAATAATCCATCCCACCTGTCTACAGTAAATCGATATAATTTCTGACACTATAGACAAATTTCCATTTTCCAAGATTTATAAAAAGAAGATTCCTTTTAAAATGTTACTACTCATTTATAATGCACCTGAACATCCAATAGCACTGATGGAGGTATAAAATGAAATTAATTTTTTCATGCATGCTAATACATCCTTCTTGCACCCCATGGATCAAAGAGTAATTTCAACTTTCAAGTCTTATTCTTCAATAAATACATTCCCTAGGGCTATAGCTGCTGTAAATCATGATTCCTCTGATAGATCTGGTCAAATAAAATTGAAAACCTTTCAGAAAAGGATTCAACCCTCTACATGACATTGAAATCATGTGATTTATGGGAGGAGGTCAAAATATCAACATTGACAAAAATTTGGAAAAAGTTGATTCCAACCCTTTTGGATGACTTTAAGTGGTTCACAACATCAGCAGAGGTGGTAACTGTAGTCGGGGTGGAAATTGCAAGAGAAATAAAATTGGAACTGAAACTTGAAGATGTGAATGAATTGCTGTAATCTCATGAAAGACTGTAAAAGATGAATGAGGAAAGAAGGTGGTTTCTTGAAATGGAATACATTCCCGGTGATGATGTTATGAATATTGTTGAAATGGCAAAAAAAAAAAAAATAGATTCAGAATATTACATAAACTAAGTTGATAAAGCAGCAGCAGGATTTGAGAGAATTGACTTCAATTTTGGAAGAAATTCTCCCATGGGTAAAATGCCATCAAAAAGCACCACATGCTACAAGAAAACATTCCTTAAAGTCAACTGATGTGTCAAACTTCATTGTTATTTTAAGAAATTGGCACAGCCCCACCAACCTCAGCAATCACTACCCTGATGAGTCAGCAGCAGCTCTCAACATCAAAGCAAGACCCAGCAACAGCAAAAAGATAAGGACTTGCTAAAGGCTCAGATGATGGTTAGCATTTTTAGCAATGAAGTATTTTCAATTAAGGTATGTATATTTTTAGACATAATTCTATTGCACACCTAATAGAATACAGCAGAGTGTAAACAAAACTTTAATATACACTGGGAAAACAAAAGGCTTGTGTGAGTTGCATTTGCAATATTTGCTTTATTGTTGTGGTCTGGAAATAACCCACAATATCTCTGAGGTATGCCTGTATTTCTGGTCAATTGATGAGTATGCAAAATTCTCCAGGACCACATAATTGAAGAAGTAGTGTGAATTACATGTAACACATGACCCCAAATTATAGGGGAAGAGGCGTCTAAGTAGAGAGATAATAATAGAAAAACAGTAGAGGTGAGAGATCAGACAGTATATTTGGAGAATATATTGGGGTGCAGTATAGCCAATTTAAATCATCTAAGCAAAGGAAGACAAAAGACAAAAGAGCAATAGAAGAGACAACATGAGTCTTTTGTGGCATATTCAGTGCTAAAACTTCTTATGTGTTAGTCATCATAATCTTCCAAAATACTTAGAAAACATAGTATTATCCCAATTTCAAAGATATTTCAAAAAATGAGGGTAAACTAAATAGAGGAAATTGCAAATATCCATGAATAAAAATTGACTAGGTCGGTCTTGATGCAGGTATATTTGACCTGAAAACCTGTTACTACTGTAGTGCAACATCATAATTTCCACGCATGCAGTAATTTCTAAGATTAGTAAATTGTACATAATCAAATTGGGGAGATTTCTGATTAACACGAGGAAGGTTGGATTTTATTCCAAGGAAAATAGTCTTCCTTGTAAATTTTCAAAGATGGGAATGACAGGATTAAGGATGAATGTTAGAGAGATATTTCTTGCATTCTGCAACTACAGAGGACACACCTAGGACACTTTGGACCCATTAACAGGAAGATTGCAGTATTAATATGATTTAATAACAGTATTTTGTATTATTGAATCTTATAATGTCAGAAGTCATTTAGACCAATTACCAAAGAAAGCTTACCTTCATTCAACACTGACTTTAATAATAACTACACTAGGGACACAGCATGGGAATCACAATAAATATTACCATATTAACTTTAATTCTCAATGTGCCATTTGAGACCACACCTTTTGCAAGGCAATTTTCATCTCCATATTTCTTTGAGTATAGATAAAAGGATTCAGCATGGAGTCAATCACAGTGTAAAATACAGAGGTACCCTTGTCCTTGTTCTCACGCTCAGCAGGCATAACAGAGATATAGAGACCAGGCCCAAAAAACAACACTACAACCATAATATGACAGCTACATTTTGAAAGAGCTTTGCGTTGTGCTGCAGAGATGTGTGTCCTAAGATTGTAAGAAGTCACCAGGCCAGGGAAAATTAAAGCCCCTGACATCCCTGAATTGATAATAACTAAGATACTAACAACACAAATATCTTTGCAGACCTGTTTCTAAAGAGGATTCACTTCACACATGTAGTGATTGATCTGATTTGGGCCACAGAAAGGTAAATTGAGAACCATGAGTAGTAGAGCAAGAGTGCCAAAATACCAAGATCCAGGCCAGGAAGATCAGTGTGTTACACCTCTGCCGGTTCATGATGACCATGTAATGCAGGGGTTTAACAATGGCAACATAGCAGTCAAACACCATGGACACCAAGATTAATATTTCCACACTTGCCAGCAAGTGGAATGTGAAAAGCTGGGTTATACAGTTGTAATAAGAAATGATTTTCCTCTCAGAAGCTGACTCTGATTAGTCAAGGAACCACAACAGAGGTGAAGTTGAGGTCCATGAGGGAGAGGTGGCAGAGAAAATAGTACATTGGCTGTTCAATTAGTCAGGTGCAGGTGATTGTAAGTAAGATGATGATATTCCCCATTAAGGCTGATAAATAACAGCAAGAACAAGAAACAGAACAGTAGCTCTATCTGCTTATTCTGCCCTAGCCCCAAGAAGACAAATGTAGTGACATTGTTCTGATTTTCCATGAGATTAGTGTGAGTCCAAAGCACACACTAGAAACTTAATTTATCTGAAATAATATAGAACACAGTATTAAACATTTAACAGTATTTTTAACCTTGGTGTGATTTATAAACTGAAAAATGATGTAGGTCATAGTGGATTTATTACAAGTCTTATCATTTAAATCTTTTTAGATTAGGGCATTTTTATCATATTGAATGAAACTTAATGAAAGCATATTATAATCCTAATATTTTGTATATATTTTACATGATTAAATCCCATAACAACAGGAGTAAGAATTACTATTGTTATTCTCATTTTATATTAGTAGCATTAGAAGCATAGGAGAGTTCAATTAATTACACAAAATCATTAAGATATAAAGTAACAGACAGAAGATATGAAGTTGTACTTGATGCCAGATTCCACAGCTTTGCCATGTTATCCACAGGCCAAAGGGACCCAGCTGTTTTCTATCTCTGTAAAATAAATGGGGTCTTTCTCCATCTCTGCAGCTTACTACCTGTATAAATATAAGCAACTCCCTCTCCTCGGTGCTACTTAACTTACATGTAGACCTGAAATCACCCTATAATTCCACATATCCATTGAAACTATATATTTATTCTTGAAATTAAAAAAAAAAAAAAATCAACTCACTCACATCTCAGAAATAACCTGAATTATTTGTTTAAAAATTTCAATGACTCTACTACTTGTCATGCTTTGCCATGGTTCAGGCCAGTGATTAGCTGGAAATAGGGAATTAGATGACAATTACTAGGTCTCTGAATATAGGAAAATGGAGCATTATTAAATAAAAACCTCACCTTTCTTCTAATTAGATAAGAGGAACTTTTTTTGAGGCTTCTGTTACAAACAGAGAGCTCATTGTTATCTGCTGCCATGTTGAATGAAGTAACAAGATGAAACAACTACCTGCTTATTTGAGCATACCTTTAGAAGAGTGTAGACATGCAGATGCTGTGTATCTGGGAGAAGGGAGCTAATATGCTGAAAGCAGCACCTTTAGCCCATATCAAAATGCTCTCCTCATCAAAATCATCTCATGCACCAATGGATTGTTGTGGAGTTTTTATAGTATAACCAAAATATGATGAAGTGTACAGATCCCTAGTTTAAGGAACATGAATAGGAGCTCCCAGGCTTGGATATCGTAATATTTCCACAACACTAGCATTAATCACCTCATTCTATCTGAGATTTCCTAACCAACTGGCAAGTGGAACCAATGATAGTGCCAAGACCAAAAGAAATGAAGGCCAAGTAAAGACTATGTCATGAGAAAGGCTTAAGACTCTAACTTAAATCAACTCCTCAGAACAGCTCCCTGAATATGTTTTGCTGAGGATAAACAGCCATGTAATAAAATAAAATTCCGTCATGCTCACAAATTAATTGGTCTGCTGGTTGTTTTACTCATGTTAGACAAATACTAAGTATGAGAAATAAACATGGATATTGGTGTAAGCATTCTGGTCTCAAAATACAGCTTAACATAGCACAATCCCATAAATTGAGAATATCCAAACCTGTCCTCTATGTATGTCAATTAATCTCATAAAGAACATAATGTATCTAGGAATAAATTTGCAGTTAAACTATAAAAATATTCTGGAATAACTGGAGAACCAGAACTGTAGAAAGCTAAACTCTTGCTTTAGAATATTTCCCTAATATTGGTGAAAGTCTCAGGATTTCTTAACATTTGGATCCAGTCTTGTACCTATAATGATTCCACATCTGTTGGGAAAGCACAGACCTAAGTAGGAAAAGATCCTTAAAAGCACTGCCCTTAGATTAGTTACTGGGAATCCCCTTACAAAGCAAAATCATGCTGAAATATTTCCTGGAACCATCTTCTTATCATTTCAATTCTGGTCTTATTCTAACGCTTAAAATCTCCCTGAGTTATATGCACATTCATTCTCTCTCCATCTTCCTCTTTCCTCTCTCTCTAGGTCTCTCTGTCACTCTCTCTCTCTTCCCTTTTTCCTCCCTCCCTTCCACTCTGTCTCCACACACACACACACGGACATACTCATGCACTTATACATAGAAACATGCAAATAAATGCAGTTTGAGAGATAATTTCGAGCATGCCTTTTTCCTAACCCTCAAAGTCTTTTCCAAAAGTCCCTCTTCCCTTACAAATTAAATCCTTAGGGATAAAGTCTGCTAAGAATTCTTCACAAATGTCTCAATGAAGTTTTCAAATAAGTAAAAATGACTGAAGTAAAATAATAACAAAATTGAAGAAGGAAGGAGAAACTAAAAAAAGGAAAATTTGTTGAGAGTGGGAATTACGAATCAGTTTATGAAAGCATATGGATAGATGGAATGGCAAAATACCTTTTTTTTCAGATTCATTATCTATTTATCTCATGTATTTTAATGAAAAAATGTGAAACTGAAATTCACAGGCTTTACTCTTTCGTGGATTTAAAGTAAAATGTTTAAATATCATAAATTAAGCAACACTATATTCCAGACACTCTATTAGATATCTTACATATGCCCACGATTTGTTTTCAATATGACCTCGTGAGGGTTTATTACAACTTTCATACTTTATTGGAGAGTATATTTACATTATTGGTTTATATATTGTTTTAATACAACCAAAGTTCAAGTTTACACAAATGCTAATGGAAAGTCTTATGTGTGCCTTGTTGAATGATTATAAAGCTCAAATATTTTTCACTATGCTTGAATATTTTCTCACCGATACAAATATAGACTGAAAACCTTAATTTGGTCCCAAGTTGTCATTCAGATATTCTGAATGGCCTTTCCTGAAAATAGGTAACAGGAATAAATTCCAGATGATTATAAACTTACAGATTTGAAAATACTAACATCAAAATTTATATTTAAAAAAAGCAAAGAGGTATATGAAGTCCTAATGATTTTATCCCAAAACATTTTTTAAAATTGATGAATACTAACCACCGTGTTCACTACTTCTTCTGCAACAATGTACTCCTCTTTGGAAAGTCAATGTGGTCCTTCAGACTGGGTCCTTGTAGGTTTCTCTGTTGTGCTAGGAAACTAGCAAATTGATGTGGAAAGCTTTGGAGTTTTACAGAAATCTTCCATCACAAAGAATCTTTTGAGAAACCTTGCTGGGAACACCTTAAATTAAAAGGCATAAGAAGGACCAGAGGCAAAAGCTCCCTAGGGCTTTTCACAGCAGCTAAGTAAATGTACTTATAATTACTGAAGTAAAGCCACCACTATCATTGTGGTCATATGGACTGCTTTAAGGCTTTCTACTCTTGCATTCATTTCCTCAGGGCCATTACTTAAAAATTTCAGAAATACTATTAGATTATGACACTGAAGAAATATTATGCATATATGTTTTTCCATCTGTCCTGTATCCTAATTTCCTCAAAGACAATAGTCACTGTTTACCATGGTATGTTATACATACTTAAGAGATGTTAAATTCTTCTTTATCATCTAACTGCATTAATGTGCTAAAAAAGTTTCAAAAGAGTAGTAATATTTTCCTTAGTAACACAAAATTTTTGCCATTATCATGATGATTGGAAGACATTTCTAGAAATTTAATTATACCCATTTCAGAGTTTAATGTGATGTATACTGTTTTGAGTTACTAGGTATCAACGAGTATTAGTTAATAGAATTAGGAAAATCCACAATGCATACTCAATTTTTTATTATATTATTTTCTGGTTCTGATATGTTTGTCTAATTTTTCCCCTGGGGTAGGGGAGGAGGACAGTACCAATAGAATCTAAAGGGAACAGAGTTAAGTTAATCTTACCCTTTTGTTGAGAACAGATTATCTACATGGGCCCATGCAAGGTCCCTCCTGTGTTATTTTATATTATAATATTTTTTTCATTTTTCATGCATTTTTTTTCTCTTCATCTTGGAACCTATTATACTCAATGTATTAATCAGAACTCTAAAGAAACAGAAACAATAGGATATATATGTTTGTGTGTGTTTTGTGTAAATATATATAGATATGTGCAAATATATTTTTATGGGTGTAAATATATATGTGTATGTATAAATATATAAATAAATATCTTGAGTTTTTAATAGGTTTTGCTTTCCATGACTGTCAGTTTTGGCAAATCCAAATTCTTCAAGTTGAGAACTCCCATGAAGATTTTAATGAATTCCCAATAGAAGCTGACTGCAGGAGAGAAAGGAGTTCTTTCTGACTGAAAAAGTCATAAGTTCATTCTTTAAGGCCTTCAAGTGATTGGATGAGGTGTCTCTCATTACTGAAAGCAATCTCCTTTGTTGATTGTAGCTGTAATCAGCCATAGATGCAATCAACTGACTAATGATTTAAATCCACAAAATACCCTCACAGTAAAATATCAGATCATTACTTGCTGCGTCAAACAACTAGACACCATAACCAAGCATAACCTTCATGGTTACATGAACTTAACCATCAAATTCGAAAATGTCAGTTTTCAACACTTATTCACTCCCAGGTATGTCACATCCTTGTGGTTTTCTTGCTGCTGTCCAAATCTTTGAAAATAATCTCATGTTTTTTACTCTCATTCAACTATTGCATTTGAATCTGTCCTATGTTTGCTCTAAGATCCAGACTGACATAAGCACTTAATAATATTGCCTCAATATATATGAAGCAAAGTGGGATAAATCTACATATAAAAACAGCTAAATTCACCTTCCTGGTGGAACATTAAAACTCATTTATCAATTATTGATAAAGGAAGCAAAATTAAGAAATAAAAGATAAAATAACACAATTAAAAACTGCATATGGGCCTATTTAGACAGATATACAATTATACATCCAATAATTGAAGAATGCTTATTCCTACATACAAAGATAGAATATTTTTAAAACACCTATTAGAGCATTAAAAAATCCTCAATAACTTTAAAGAAGAGACATTGTACAGAACTGGGAATTTAAGGTAGACGTTAACAATAATTGATTTTATATATATTTGGAAATTAAAAGGTTATCATCTAAATATCTTTTAAAGAATAAACAATCCTAGAAAAAAAATTTAAATACCTTTATTTGAATGATAATGAACTGGTTTCAATCCTTACTTGTAAATAGCTTGGATAGTCCTCACTCCCAGTCACTAACCAAAAAAAAAAGCTAAAAAACTGAATATCAATAAATCTTAGACCTTTCAGACAATTGAGGTTCCACTATCTCCTCAAAAACTGAAGAGAAAGGCAGATACAAAGAATCGCTGTTTACCTGGAGCAGAAACCACAGCAGATGGAGTCAGCCTTCAGAAGTAAAACTAAGAGGTGTAATTTGGGGGCATTTTTGGAATTTGGGAATTGTCTTGAATGTCATTGCAATGAAAGATGCATGATATTATATGTCTTATAACTTAAAAAAATGCGTGGGAGAGAGTATAAACTACAATGTAAACTATAATCCATGCTTAGTGGCAATGTTCCAAAATGTGTTCATCAATTGTAGGGAATGTACCACACTAAAGAAGGAGGTTGTTAATGTATGAAAATGGGGGAAGGCTAGGGAGCTGGGCATATGGAAATCCCCTATATTTTTTAGGTAACATTTATGTAATCTAAGTAACTTAAAAAAGAAAAAATGTATATTTAAAAAAAAAAAAAGTAAAACACCAAAGGGTAACTGACAAATTGCTGGAGTCAAAGCATGGGATAGATTTACAGAAAAAATTTCCTAGAACCAAATCTTAGGGGCACCAACACTTACTTGAGTCTTACCTAGAGAAACCCAATCTGATTCCCACTCTGAATTTCAGAGAAAAAATATCCTTATGTTTCCAGCATTGGAGGGGAAAAGTGACCAATTTGAAATAAAACAGAAGCAGTCTGTTCTCATTAAAAAATTCGTGGTTTATTTTACCACAGCCTAACCAAAGAGGGTTTTTCCAGATTAACTTGCTTGGGGGAAGGGAAATACCAAATTGCAGACTTCCAGACTTCCTGTCTCACCTAAGGGGTGGAAAAATATTGTGTGATATTTCTGATATTTCGTCTCTTCACCAGCACATTCTGTGGTCAATCTTTGATTTTAGCCATTCAAGTGGCATTTGCATTTTACATAATGGTTAATGATGTCTAGCAGCTTTACATATATTTTTTGCTAAGTTTGTATCTTCTTTGATGAATTTTCTGTTCAAAATATTTGTTCATTTTTAATTGGGCTGTACAAATTTTGTGTTTATTTTTATTGGGTTCAAATTTTTCTTGTTCATATGTAATATTTTTATATATTCTAAATAGCAGTTCTTTGATGACTATATACTTTTCAAATTAACAAGAGAATAACTTCATTTTTCTTTCCTATTTATGATCTTATTCATACAACAAAACTTTTGCCTTGTTACAATGCATTTATCATACCATTTCTTTTCTGGATTACAGTTTTGTGTTGAATTTAACAGTTCTTTGCCTAATCCAAGGACCTCACAATTTTCTTTATGTTTCATTATAACTATTTCATATTTTATCTTTTATGTGGAAGTATAGGATTCATTTTGAATTAATGTGTGTGTAGTATGTGAGAAACAAGTCAATTTTAATTTTCTGTGTGGGTGTATATCCAATTATTCCACCAACATTTGTTAAAAACAGTATCATTTCCCCAAGGAATTACTTACAGCCTTTTGCTAAGATTTAGTGGACCATGTATGTGTGGATCTAATTGTGGACTCTCTAGGTGGTTCAGTTGTTCTAATTGTCCATTTTTATGAAGTTACCACATGTATTTGATTACTGTAGGTTTATAAAATGCCTTGAAAACACATATAAAGGACACTGGATAAGTTTAAGTTCTGATTTCTCATCTGAAACTACAGACGTGAAAAGGCAGTGGTATGACATAGTTAAGGTGCTGAAAGAGAATAAAATGCCAGCTAATATTCTGTATCTAGTGAAATTGTTGTTCATAAATAAGGGAGAGATTAAAATATTCACAGATAAACAGAAAATGAGAGAATTCATCAATTAGAGTCCAACCCTTTAAGAAATACTCGAGCAGGTGGCATGCATGCAATGGCATGGAAGGGGACTGCTACAAGGGCTGGAGCAGGCCAGGCAGTGGGGATGACAGATGGTGATGATGGCCATGGTAGTGGGTGACAGTTGACTGGGGGTGGCGGTGGGCAGCATGGGTGTCAGGGGTGCAGTGGCTGCCAGAGATCTGACCATTTATCAGTGGAAGGACAGGGACCCAGTCAGCAAGTTTTGGGAGAGCCTGGAGACGGTGGCACAGCTGGACTTGGTGCACATCTGGCTGGACAAGCACTACAGAAAGTATATTTATGCAGATACTCCTACCAGTAAAACTCTGGCTGGGCTGGTAGTATAGCTTCCAGGAAGATGCCTTTGGGAAGCATGTCACCAGCCTGGCCTTCACCAAATTCCTTGAAAAATGCTTCATGGATTTCAAAGCTGAGGGTACCTTGTGTCAAATTCTTGGGGCTACTTACAAGTATAAAAATGAACAGGGATGGCAGAAGTTTGACCTCAGAATCCATCCTGAATGTATCATAATGTTGAAATGTTTATGAACATTAAAAATACATAAGTGCAGAACAATTGTATGATCAGACCAACATCTACCTCATTCCAGACATTGATCTGAATTTGGCTAACAAATTGAAAGATTTCATCAAAAGACCTCAGGGGACATTTACTGATGAGAATTCAAAAACTTCCCACCACATTTATCCATATCCTTACTCACAAGAGGATGAAGAGTGGTTGAGACCAGTTAGGAGAAAAGATAAGCAGGTGTTAGTGCATTTTGGGTTTTTACCCAGACAGCTATGATACTTGGTTTCACAACAGTGATGTTGATGCTGAAATTGAAGAGGCACCGATTACAGAAAAACCATGGAAGTTTCATGCAAAATGGATTTTGGACACTGATGTTTTCAATAAATGGATGAATGAGGAAGATTATGAGGTGGATGAGAACGGAAAGCCTGTGAGTTTTCATCAGCAAATTTCAACAAAGAATGAAGAACCAGTCAGAAGAGAGGGAAAAGCAGCATCTAATGCTCAAAAGAGGAAACATTTAGACCTCCTCAAATTCCTCATTTTAATGTATTAGCTGACACCCTTCCAACTTCAATCACCTCAGGTCTCTGTTGCTCAACAGATGTTAAGTTTACCTGAAAGAACAAGGAAAAACCAATTGATTTGCAGAACTTTGGCCTACTTACTGATATTTACTCCAAGAAAACCTTAGGAAAGCATAAAGGAGCTAGTGTTCAAAGAGAGTGGATTGAACAGGAGACATTTCTACTCCTGGAGACTCTGGAGATGTACAAAGATGATTAGGAAAAAATGTGAGAACATGTTGGAGGGTGAACCCAGGATAAATGCATCCTCCACTTTTGGGGGCTTCCCATGGAGGCCCATACCTTGAGAAATCAGATGTTTCCCTTGGGCCCCTAGCCTAACAGCCCACCCCTTACAGTCAGTTAGGAAACCCAGGCATGAGCACTGTTGCTTTCATTCATCCTTTCATAAATGCCTTTTATCATGTTGAGGAAGTTTCCTAAGTGTTTTTATCAGAAAGGATTCTGGGTTTTGTTAAAGGCCTTTTTTTTGTATCAATTGAGAAGATCATCATTTTTCCCTTTGTTCTATTAATGTGCTGTATTACATAATTGACATTCTTGTGTTGAACCACCCTTGTTTACCTGGGATAAACTCACTTGATCATGACTTATACTTTTTTTAATATGCTGTTGGATTTGATTTGCTTGTATTTTGTTGAGAATTTTTGCATCTATATTCATAAGAGAATTTTCCTGTACATTTATTTTCTTATAGTATGTTTATATGGCTTTGGTATTGAGGTGATATGGGCCTCATAGATTATGTTAGTGAGTGTTTTCTCCTCTTCAGGTTTTTGGAAGAGTTTGAGCAGGAGCGATATTAATTTTTTTGGAATGTTTGGTAGAATTCACCTGTGAAGTCAAATGGTCCTGGGCTTTTCTTCATTGGAAAGATATTGATTACTTAGTCAACCTCTTTACTGTAATTGTTCTATTGAGAAATTTTATTTCTTCTGGAGATAGTGAAGGTTTTTTGCATTTCTAGAAATTTATCCATTTCATCTAGGATATCTAATTTGTTGGCATACAGTGTTTCATAGTATCTTCTTTTTATTTCTGTGGCCTCAGTAGTAATGTCCCCTTTTCAATTTTAATTTTATTTATTTGTGTTCTCTCCCTTTTTTTCTCTATATTATTCTAGCTAAAGGATTGTCAGTTTTGTTTTTTATCTTTTCAGATAACCAACTTATGGTTTTGTTAATGCTTTCTATTTTGCTTTTATTTTCTATTTCATTTATTTCTGCTCTAATGTTTATTATTTCTTTCTTTTTGCTTGCTTCGGGTATAGTTTGCTATACTATTTCTAGTTCTTTCAGGTGTGCAGTTAGGTCTTTGGTTTTAGCTCATTCATCTTTTTTGATGTAAGCATTTAGGGCTTTAAATTTCCTTCTTAGTACCTCTTTTGCTGTATCCCCTAAGTTTTGATATGTTGTGTTTTCATTTTCATTGTTTTCAAGAAATTTAATTATTTCCATTGTGATCTCTTCTTTGACTTGTTGATTAAGATTACATCATTTAACTTCCATACATTTGTGTATTTTCAAGTTCTCTGCCTGTTATGAATTTCCAGCTTCATTCCATTGTAGTCAGAAAAGATGCTGTCTAATTTTAATTTTTAAAACATTTAGTGAAACTTGTTTTGTGTCCTAAAATTTGTTCTATCCTAGAGAATGATCTATGTGTTCTTGAGAAGAATGTGTACCCTGCTGTTTTGTTGTACAGTGTTCTGTGTATGTCTGTTACTTCTACTTCATTTATCATATTATTCAAATTCTTATTTCCTTATTGATCAAAGTAAACAAGAATGATCACCAGCAGGCAGCCTCAGAATGCCAAAGTCTTCAGGAAGAAAGCATCACCTTGATGATGCCTTGATTTAGACTTTCTTTTATTCTCAAAACTGTGAGAAAATAAATCCCCACTTGAACTTTTTGTGGATTATGTTCAAACACACACATGTAGACTACCATATTTCACCCTGGCACATCTCATTTAACAAGACCATCTGCAATTGAGATTATATTCTAATCACTGGGGCTGTAATACATGAGCTGGAATGAAAGGTAGAGTTTTAAAAGAAAAGAAAGTCCTTGAATTCTCACCTGATATGTACCCAGGTTCTTGAGTAAACTGTGTTAGAGAAAACAGCTGGTAGTCTTATTTTACCAATGGTGGACCCAATTCAACAATGAAGTGGATTCTGAAAAAATTAATATATGGATGCAACTTCATGATAATACTTCAAATGAAATGGATGAGGAGTTGCTTCTTAGGGATGAGCAAACAAAGTGGTTTCTTGAGATTGAATCTACTCCTGGTGCAGATATTGTGAACATTGTTGAAATGACAACAACGAACTTAGAATATTACATAAGCTGAGTTTATAAAGCAGTGACAGGGTTTGAGAATATTTTCTTCAAATTTGAAAGAAGTTCTACTGTGGGTAAAATGCTATCAAACACCATCGCATACTATAGAGAAATCTTTCATGAAAAAAACAGTTGTTGTAACAAGTTTCATTGTTGTTTCTTTTTAAGAAATTGTCACAGCCACACCAGCCTTCAGGAATCACCACCTTGATCAACGAGCAGCCATCAACATCAAGGCAAGACCCAACACAAGCAAAAGATTAGGACTTGCTGAAGGGTCAGATGATGGTTAGCATTTTGAGTAATAAAATATTTTAAATTAAGGTATATATATTTTTTTCAGATATAAAGCTATTTCACACTTAAAAGACTACAGAAGTGTATAAACATAACTTTACATTTACTGGGAAACCAAAAAGCTTGTGTTACTTGCATTTGCAATATTTGCTTCATTGTAGTGGTCTGGAACCAAACCCACTACATCGCAATGATATTCTTGTAATTCTGGACTATTGATGAACATGCAAAATTCTCCTGGATCACATAATAGAAGAAGTAGTGTAAATTATATGTAAGCCAAGACCCTCATAAGGGAAGGGGTATTATAAGTAGAGTAGATAGCAAAAACAATAACCTAGAAGTGAGACTCCAGACAAGACTGGAGAATGTAGATGGGTGCAGTCTAGCCAGTTTAAATAATCTAAGCAAAGGGAAAAAAAAAAAGAAAATTGTAGAGGAATAGAATAGACATCACACTCGTGTCCTTGACTTGAAAATCTATTATATTGTAACATTGTACTTTTTCCCAATGCAGTAATCTCTAAGATTAGCAAACAGGACATGAGCCAATTTGGGGGGATTTCAGATTAACAGGAAGGAAAGTTCATTTTATTCCAAGGAAAATAGTCTTTCTTGTAAATTTTTGAAGAGCAAGCAGTGACAGGATTAAAGATAACCTTTAGAGACCCTTCTTACATTCTTAAAATACAAGTGGTCACACCTGGAACAAGTTAGAACTTTAAACTGAAGGTTCCTGTAAGAATTATAGTAATTTTTAATTTAGGCTCTTGTAAGTCATTTAGTCCAACTCCTAAGGAAAGCTTAACTTCATTCTACAATGATGTTGATAGTTGAAACACTAGGGACAGAGCATGGAAGTCACAATGAATATAGCCTTATTATCTTTAATTCTCAAGGTTTCATATGAGTACATACATTTTGCAAGGCAATTTTTATCTCCACATTTTTCAGTGTACAGATGAAAAGATTCAGCATAGGGGAAATCCCAGCATAAAATAGAGAGATTTCTTTCTCCTTATTCTCACTGCCAGCAGGTAGAATATAGATAGAGGTACATGGCACGAAAAACAAACCTACAACCTTTACGTGAGAGCTACAGGTTGACAGAGATTTGTGTCACACTGCAGAGGTGTGTATCCTAAGATTGTACAATATGACTATGTAAGTTGACACCAGGACAGGGAAAATTTAAACACCTGACATCCCTGAATTGGCAATAACTAAAATACTAGCAAGATATATAACTTTGCAATCCAGTTTCAAAAGAGGTTTCATATCACATACATAGTGATTGATCTGATTAAGGCCACAGATATGTAAACTGAGGACCATGAGCAGTAGTGCAATAGAGTGCCAAAAACCCACGCTGCAAACTTTGGCAATCAGTGTGCCTCTGCTGGTTCATGATAACCATGTAATGCAGGGGTTTGGTGATGGCAACATAGCAGTCAAAAGCCATGGACAGCAAGATTAATATTTCCATAGCCACCTGCAAGTGGACAGTGAAGAGCTGGGTCATACAGTTCTTATGGGAAATGTTTTCTCTCTTTAAAGCTAAGTCTCTGGTTAGCTGGGGAACTACAGCAGAGAAGAAGGAGAGGTCCATGAGAGAGTTTGCAGAGAAAGTAGTACATTGGTTGTTCAATTAAATGGCTGCAGGTAATTCTTAATAAGATGATGAAGTTCCCCATTAAGACTGCCAAGTAACAGAACAGGATTAAGAAGCAAAAGTAAGCTCTATCTGCCTATTCTCCAATAGCCCCAAGAAGACAGATTCAGTGATACTGTTCTCATTTTCCATAAGGAAATGTGACTCCAGAGTATACAAGAAAAATTTAATTTATCTGAAATAATACAGAATATTAAACATGTAATATCATGATTAACCTTGGTGTGAGTTATAAATTGAAAAATGATACTGGTCATGGTAGATTTATTACAGGTTTTTATTATTGAAAAGCTTTTTAGATTAAGGCAGTTTTGTCATGTTAAATGATTTTTAATGAGAACATATTTTTATCCTCATATTTTATAAATATTTTACATTTACGAACTCCCATAACAACCCAAGCATAAGTAGGTACTATTAGTATGCTCATTTTATATATGTGGCATTAGAGGCATAGGAGGGTTTAATTAACCACATCATTAAGATATATAGTAGCAGGTCTAAGACATGAATCTTTACCCCATGCCAGATTCCATGCTCTTCAAGGCTATACAGTGTTAGCTGCCGGCCAAAAGAACCCAGCTATTTTCCATCTCTGCAAAATAAATGAGGTGTTTCTCCATCTCTGCCACTAAATTGTGGCATAAATTTAAGCCACTCTCTCCCCTTTTCTATCCTACTTATAATTTATCTGGAGTCATCAAATCAAACTAGAATTCCACTGAAACTAAATAATTTGGAAATTGAGAAATAATCAAGGCTCTTAATCAAATCATAGAAATAATCTTAAGTTGATAATATTTTCAGCAACTCTACTTCTTGTCATGTTTGGTCAAAGTTCAGAACATTGCTTGGCTGGAAATAGGGAATTAAATACAGAAATTGCTAGGCCTCTGAATATGGGACGTTATTTAATAAAAGTCTCACCTTTCTCCTAATTATGTTAATGGTACATTTTGAGGCTGTTAGAAATACTTTATAATGTAATTGTTCTCTGTTGCCAAGTTGAATGAATTAAGAGGATGAAAGAATTACTTGCTCATTTCAACATACACTTAGATGAGTGCAGACATCCAGATGCAGCATATTTGGGAGTAGGGAGCTAATATGCTGAAAACATCACCCTTAGCCCTTATCAAAATATCCTCCTTATCAAAGTCATTTTTTGACCAAAAAACTCTTACTTTCAATGGGATGTTTCTGGCTTTTATTTTATAGAATGGGAACAATATGATGTAGTATATAGATCCCTAGTTTAAGGAACATGAAAATGCGCATATGATCTTGGATATCCTAATATTTCTACATTGCTAGCACTAATCACCTCATTCTATATGAGACTTCGTATCCAACAAGCAAATGGAACCAATGCTACTGGGTCTATTTACCTTCTGACAAGACCAAAAGAAATGAACCCCATGTAAAGAATATACTATGGTACAGGCTTAATATTCTAACTTAAATGAAGTTCAGAACGGCTCCCTGAAAACGTTTTGCTGAGGATAAACAGCTGTGTAATGAAATGGGATACCATCATTGTCATAAATTAATTGGTCTGCTTTTCTTTACAAAAAAGTATTGTTTTACAAACAACATACATGTTAGACAAAGTATGAGAAAAAATGTGGATATTGGTGTAAGTATTCTGGGCTCAAAATACAGGTTAACACAGCACATATTCATAAATTGAGAATATTGAAACCTGTCCTCTGTGTATGTTGATTAATCTAAGTTAAAGAACATAGGTATCTAGGAATAAATTTGCATTAAAACTATAGAAATATTCTAGAACAACTAGAGAACCAAAACTGTAGAAAGCCAGATTCTTGGTTAAAAATATTTCTGTAATATTGCTGGAAGCTAAAGGATTTCTTAACACTTAGGTCCAGTCTTGTTGTACCTACAATGATTCCACATCAGTTGGGAAATCAAAGACCTAAGAAAGGAAAGTTCCTTAAAAGCGTTGCCCATAGATTAGTTACTGGGAATCCTCTTAGAAAGCAAAATCACACTGAAATATTTCCTGAAACCACCTCATATAACTTTTTAAAAACAATTTATTGAAGTATATCATTCATACATGGACATACATAAACTATAAGTGTTCAGTAAACATCATGAACTTACAAAACAAACATGCATAACATCGTACAGGGCTCCCACACATCATCACCCCCCTACACACAACACCTTGCATTGTTGTGAAACATTTGTTAACAAATCATGTAAGAGCATTGTCAAAGTATTCCTACTAATTATAGCCCATCTCTTCCTCACCTATACATTTTTTTAAAGGATTTATTTATTTATTTTATCCATTATCACCCCCCTGCCATTTTTGCTGTTTCTATGTCCATTTGCTGGGCAACTCTGTGTCCATTTCCTGCCCCTCTCTTCTCATTCTTCTCCTACTGTCTTCACTGGGATTTGAACCTAGGAATCTCTAATATGAGAGAGAGGTGTCTTATTGCCTGTGCCACCTTAGTACCCTGGTTTTTCTGTGTGTCTTTTCTTGGTTCTCCTTTGTGTCACTCTCCTCTTACATCATCATCTTGGTGCGTAGCTCGCAGGGCCTGGTGGTGCACCTGCATGTGGGATCTGGCAGCTCACCCACTTGGGGGGCCTGATTGTGCACCTGCGCATGGGGCCTGGTGGCTCACACAGTCACGGGGCCTTGTGGCACACCGATGCCCGGGGCCTGACAGCACACCCCTGTGCATGGGGCCTGACGGCTCATCTGCTCATGGGGCCTGACAGCGCACCTGCGCACAGAGCTTGGTGGGTCACCCACTCATGGAGCCTGATGGCGCACCTGTATATGGGGCCTAGTGCTGCACCTACTCGCGGGGTCTTGTGGCGCACCCATGCACAGGGCCTGGTGGCCCACACACCTTCTATATTTTTCTTATTTTTACTGGGAGTTCCCAGGGATTGTACCCATGTCCCTCCATATGGAGATGGATGCCCAACCACCCGAGCCACATTCATCCCCCTGTTATATCTCAAGGATGACCAAAGATACACAAAGTTACACTCTTTTCCTATACAGTATGGTCATATAATATATCAGGCTTAGTTTATCATCAGCAGTCTAAAACCCAGGCCTAGGGAGAAAAACTAGGTCTGGAGGCACATGCATGGTTTCTAATATAGTGAATGTTTAGCCTACCCTGATTATCACAAAATCAGGACAGAAAGAATATTCATACCCTCATATCATTTTAATTATAGTTTTATTCTAATGCTTAAAATATCCCTCAATTGTAGGCAAATCCATTCTCTCTCTCTCTCTCTCTCTCACACACACACACACACACAGACACACTCACGCACTTATGCATAGACACATGCAAATAAATGCAGTGTTTTAGAGATAATTTTGAGTATACCTTTTTCCTAACCCTCAGAGTCTCTTCCAAAATTCCCTCTTCCCTTTCAAATTAAAACACTAGAGAAAAATTATTTTAGGAATTCTTTCTAACCATGTGTCAGCCTCACTTTAAAAGAAGAAAGAAGACAGAAATGAAAGAATAAGAAAATTGAAGAAGAAGAAAGGATAAAGCAGAAGAAGGAAAAAGATTGTTGAGACATGGAAATCATGAATAAATTCATGAGAGCATATGGATAGTATGGAATCCCAAAAATGGCAAATATATCTAATTATCCATCTATTATAAAGAAACAATTCTGAAACTGAAATTTATAGGCTTAACTCTTTGATGGATTTAGAGTAAAATGTTTAGACACCTTAAATTAAGCAATACTATATTCTAGACATTTTATTAGATACCTTATATATACCCACTAATTTGTCTTTAGTATGACCTGGTTAGGGTTTATTACTACCCCAACAGTTTATTGGAGAATATATTTACATTATTGATTTATATATTGTTTTATTTACAACCAAAGCCCACGTTTACACAAATGCTCCCACCAAGTACCAGTGGGTCCTAATTCGAACCAGAGATGGAAAACATATAGCTACTAATGAAACATTTAGCACTACCCAGGTAACCCTCACCACTGATTTCTCTCAATTCTTCAATGACGAACTTTGTGACCATGAGCTTGGAGAGATAGCCAGAATGGGAGCTCCTCATTATCCCTTGGCACGTAACTCTCTCACCGATGCCCAATTACAAGCCATAAAATGTGACAAGGGTAAAACCAGCCAAGTACTATGGCATACCCAACACTATGCCTGCCCTGAACGCCCCTCAGGATAAAGGAGGCAATGTGGGTCTTTTGTTGATTACTATTGTAAAGCCTGGGGTTGTGAAACTTTAGCATTAGGATGGACTCCTGGAGGGGGAACTGACCCCAACTTAACTCTCCTCTGAAAAACTACTTTTAATCCACCTATGCAAAATTGGAAAGTCCATCCTAACTGTAATAACCAGACTTGCAACCCCGTTACTCTGACCATTAAAAACCCCTCTGATCCCCAATGGGCTACTGGTAGAACTTGGGGTCTACGCCTATATACCTCTGGTCAAGACCCCGGAACTCTGTTCAATGTACAGAAACTCCCCTGGACTTCTAAGAATAAACCTACTAACTCTCAATCAGGGCTCCCAATTAAAAACCCTATGGGACCTAACCCGATCCTGAACCCATCACTAGCCCTAAACAATAAGATTAAAAATGTCACCTCCCAAAGCATGCCTACTATTGGCCCTAACTCTTCCCAACTCCTAGCGCCATCGCACTCATTGAACTCCTTTAGTAATTCTTTGCTAACTATGTTAGACTCTGTTTTCTCCCTTCTGAATGAAACTCAGCTGCCCATCACCACTGAGTGTTGGCTCTGCATCGATCCGGCACCACCATACTATGTGGGGATTGGTGCCAACCTAATGGGAGAAATAGCCCCCCGGAACGTCTCCTACACCAATGCCGACAACTTTGGGACTGGTAACCTGTCTGATTGTTCTTGTCAGGGAAAACTCATCCTCAGCGATCTCCAAGGACAACGGATCTGTTTCACCAGCGGCAGCTACTCCATGGACAACTCACCTTATAAGGACAATTGCCTAGACACTGTCCCCCTCACTGCTTCAGGATCCACTTGGACTTTAATCACCCCCAACGGTACCTGGTTTGCCTGCTCATCTGGTATCACCTGCTGTATTGCCCCTGGTAATGCTTCTGACCTATGTATTGGTGTTTATATAATTCCCCAGGTTTACCTATATGCTGAACCCTCAGGTACTGCCCACTTCCTAGCTCAGGATCAACATTTTAGACTGCAAAAAAGGACTCCAATTCTAATCCCTATCTTAGCCACCTTAGGGATTGCAGGTTCAGCAGCCATAGGAGCTGTGGCCATGATTACCTCTGATATTGATATTAGAAAACTTTCAGCTACTTTCTCTGCTGATGTCGCTCTCCTTCAGACCCACGTACAGTATCTTGAAAAACAAGTTGACTCTTTAGCAGAACTAGCTATACAGAACAGAAGAGGACTAGATTTACTGTTTCTGAAACAGGGTGGCTTATGTGCCGCCCTCGGAAAAGCCTGCTGTTTTTATGTAAATCATTCAGGAATTATTAAACAATCAATGCAGGAACTGCAAAAGAGACTCAGAGAGAGAGATCTAGAAGAACAATCCTCTGAATCTTGGTTTCAGAACCTTTTCAATTGGTCTCCATGGCTGACTACTTTAATTTCAGCCCTAGTAGGCCCTCTCATACTGTTACTTTTAGGTCTCACTTGCGGACCTATCATTATTAATAGGATTAATAGCTTTTGTGAAGGACAGAGTCCAATCGGTCAAACTAATGGTATTAGCCCAACCCTACCAAAACTTGCCAACGACTGGAGACCAATACAATGAGTCAATGATTTGACCCACTAAGAAGAGAAGTGGGGAATGTTGAACCCTAAATTAGCCTATTCATAGGCCTTTATGGCAACCAGAGTAACATAGAGAAGAAAATTTTCCACTATCCCCTAAGTGTCCTATCTGAAAAGCACACAACCTCCGCTCCCTTGAACAATCTTGCAAGAATGTATCAACCCTGCAGCTATGCCCCAGACTATCAGGACGTTCTGTGCAAATGCTAGCTAACTGCCAAAATCTGCTTCTGTACACCCTGCTTGCTTGCAAACTGCGTCTGCAACCCCCTATAAAAGGGAGCCATTTTAGAACCTCGGGGCTGCAGTTCTCTCCTGCATGAGATGTGCTGCAGACGCCCACAGGCTTAGCTCAATAAACTTCATAAAAGTGGTTAAAGTCTGAGTGTGGTTGATCTCCTGGGTTATAACAATATAAACTTACAAATTTGGAAATACTGAGGTCAAAATTCATTTAAAACGAGGAAGTATTTGAAGTCCCAATGATTTTATCCCAAAACAGTTTTTGTAATTGAGAAATACCAACCACTGTGTTCAACACTTCTTCTGCAACAATGTCCCTTCTTTGGAAAGTCAAGGTGGTCCTTCAGACTGGGTCCTTGTAGGTTTCTGGATTGTGCTGTGAAACCAGCAAATTGATGTGGAAAGCTTTGGACTCTTATATGAATTGTTCATTGAAAGAATCTTTTAAGAAATCTTTGCTGGGAACATCTTAAAAGACACAAGAAGGACCAGAGGCAAAATCTCCCATATGTTTTTTGTAGCTGCCTAGTAAATGTACTTATAATTATAGAAGTAAAGCCAATAGTATCATCATGGTCATATAGACTCTTGCATTCATTTCTTCAGGGCCATCATATAAAAGTTTCAGAAATACTGTTATGATATGGCACTAATGAACTATTATGGATATATGCTTTTCCATTTCTCCTCTATGCTAATCTTCAAAGACTATATTTGCTGTTGTTTACCATGGTATGTCATACATAATTAAGAAGGTTGAGTTTTTTTTTATCATCAAACAGCATTAATATGCTAATAGAGTTTCAAAGGAGCAGTAACATTTCCTTCAGTAACACAAAATGGTTGCCATTATGGTGGAGATTATAAGACATTTCTAGAAATTTAATTATATCAATTTTCAATTATAATGTGATGTTCACTGTTTTGACTTACTAGGTATCACTGAGTATGAGAGCAATAGAATTAGGAAAATCTATATTGCAATACTCAATTTTTTGTTATATTAGCTTTTGTTTTTGATGTTCATGGGGGTATTTTCCCTCTGGGGTGGGAGAGGAGGACAGTGCCAGTACAATCTAATGGGAACAGTGTTCAATCTTACCCCTTTGTTGAGAGCAGACTACCAACATGGATCCATGCAAGGTCCCTCATGTTTCTTATATTTTATATAATTTTTTACTTTATTCATGCATTTCCACTATTGCTCACCTGGGAACCCACTAAACTGTATGAATTATATAGGGTTTTTCAGAGAAACAGAACCTACAGGATATCTGTGTGTCTGTTTGTGATGCTATATATGTGTGTGTATGTAAATAACTATGAATTTAAGGTAGATGTTAATAAATGATTATAACATTTTGGAAGTTAAAAGGATATTCTGCTAAATATCTTATTTCAGACATAAACAACACTAGATAGGTTTGTAAATACCTAAAATTGAATGATAATTAAGTGGTTTCTCTTTTGACATGTAAAGAGCTTGGATAGTTATGACACCCACTCTCTCAATAAGAAAAATGCTGAAAAACTACATGTCAACAAATCTGGAGATCCTTCAGAGAAGGGAGCTTCCAGGGAAAACTACCTCCTGGAAAACTGGACAGATAGGCAGATAAAAACAATCACAATTTACCTGGAGCAGAAACCACAGGTGTAGTCAGCCTAGAGGAGGAAAACTAAAGGGTACTTGACAAATTGTTGGAGTCAAAGCACAGGCTAGTTTAAGAGACACACTTCACAGGGTGGCCAAGCCTTAGGGGCACCCCACATTTACATGAGTCTTCCCTCCAAAAGTCCCATCTGATTTCAACTCAGAATTTCAGAGAAAAATATCCTTGTGCTTCCAGTAGGGGAGTGGAAAAGTGAATATTCTGAAATAAGAGCTGAGGACTCTGTTATCATTTATAAATACTTACCCTCAAGAGAAACTAAGGTGGATTTCTCCAGATCCTAAGATATTTTGAGAAAGGGAAATACCAAACTTCAATTCTTCCTAGTCTTCAAGTTTCACCTAAAGATTGAAAAAAATATTTTATAAGTTCCTTGTTTTTCCACCTCGTCACAGCACTTTATATGATCAACCTTTAATTTTAGTCATTCAAGTGGCAAGAAGCAATATCATTTGTATTTACATAATGACTAATGATGTCTAGCATCTTTTCTTGTATTATTTGCAAAGTGTAATCTTCCTTAATGAACAATCTGTTCCAAACATTGGTTCAATTTTAATTGGGTTGTTCAATTTTTCTTATTAATATGTAAAATAGTTTATATATTCTTCTAAATAATTCTTTAAAAACTATATTTTTCAAATATGTTCTCCTGGTGTATAGCTGCTTTTTGCATTCTATTTATAATCTGTTCTTATAGCAAAACATCACTTTGTTGAAATCCTTTTATCTTGCTTTTCTTTCCTTGATCATGGTTTTGTATTGTATTTAACAGTTCTGTGCCTAATCCATGGACTGGAAGATATTCATCTAGGCTTCATTCCAAAAAAATATTTTTGTATTTTATATAGTTACCTATGTTCCATTTTGAATTAATGTATGTATAATGTGTAAGGTTCATTATCTGTCCATATGGATGTCCAATTGTTCCACCAACATTTGTTGAAAGCACAAACCTTGCTCCACAGAATTGCCTACAGTTCACTGCTTAGATCTAGCTGACCAGAGAGTTGTGGATCTAATTCTGGATTCTAAATCTAATTCAAAGATTTTTCCATCTTTGTGAAAATACCACACTAATTTGATTATTGTAGGCTTATAATATGCCTTGAAATTAGAAAGTATAATTTTTCCAAATTTATTCTTTTATAAACTCATGTGGGCTGGTCTAGATGAATTGCATTTCCATATAAATATTAGAATTATATTTTCAAATTCCAAAAAGAAAAGCCAGTTTTTGTTCTTTTGTGGAAGCTAGTACTGAATCTAGGAACTAATTTTGTGGGTGGTACAAAAGACATCTTATAAATGTTAAGTTGTTTCATTTATGAATACAGAATGTTGCTCCATTTATTAGGGTGTGTTGGAAAGAATCCTTGAGACCTGGAATTCTGGCTTGAGAACAAAGACAGTGTGTCTGGAATGCCAAGATACTAGCTCAAAAGGAAAACCTTGAGAGCACTCTGAACTCCTGCTGGCTTCAAGACTCAAAGGATAGACAAAAGGTGTAAACCTTGCCTGCAATGTTTTTTTTCATGCAAATTCTGAGAGTAATAAATCACTAGTCATGCCCTTTTGTGGTAACTGGAACCTTGCCCTGCTAATAAAAGCACTGGGCTGTCTGTGCTTCGGGGCTAGAATTATAAATATGTTCTGCTAGCCCCCTGACCCCAGCTTTTCTCTTAAACTCTTCGTCTTGTCTTTCTTATATTGTGATAATCTTTGTGGTCACCCACACTTATAGCTACATCTGGTGCCCAGCATGGGGCATGAAGCAAAGAAGGCTCTGAATCGGAAACTTTGGGGAAAAAATTCAGTTCCCCTGATACCAGAGGTCCAGAGGAGGTGAGTGTTCCCCTTTGAAAAATTCCTCCTTTGCTCTGGATAATGTGTTAGTCAGGGTAACAATGGGACAAACTTCTTTGTATTTCCTATTTCTTCTCTTCTTATTTCTAATTTCTTTGCTTTGCTCTCTAGCTCTCAAGCCCTTGCAGTCGGACTCTGATTAGTGAGGACTCTGATACTGAAAAGAAAAGCACAGAAAAGGAAGTTGCTCTGTCTGTTTTGTTGGCCGCAATGGAGGGGGAACATGCTTTAGAAAAGAAAAATAACCCCGATCTTGATTGCCTTTGCACTCTAGTACAGGTGGTGGGCACAAAGGCCCCTGAGGAATCCTCTTCAATGGAGGAATTAAAAATTTTGCTCATGGCTTAGAAGAAGCTATAACTTCTCCTCCTTTAGCTAATATTACAGTTCCAAATGTTTCTACATTGCAAGCAGGCATCTGAGAGGCTCAATTAGCCAGAGGCATAGATGCTTATATGTTCCCTGTCCAAGTGACCCCCATAGCACCTAATGCTGACATGCCACAGGGAGGAGAGCAATTTACTCATACTCCTCTAAATTTTAAGATACTGAAAGAATTAAGGGAAACATGTGCTAAGTATGAACTTAATTCTCCATATACTTTGGGAACTTTGCAAGGGATCTCTCAAACTGAAAGGCTGATTCCCTAGGACTTTGATCAGTTGGCTAGAACCTACCTCCACTGACTCTGAATTTTTACAATTTAAGATGTGGTGGGCTGATGAAGCTCATATTGTTTCATCCTGCAATGCCAATTGGGTTCTCCAGGAGATGTAACATTTAAACAACTTATAGGTTCAAGAGGATATTTAGGTATTCACACTCAACCTTGGTGTTCCAGAGTTGCTGTGGTACAGTGCTGTCTTTGTTGTTTGCATGCCTGGGAAAAAATCACACCATCAGGGTTGTTGGCTCCCTCATTTGCACATGTAAAGCAAGCAGCCTCTGAACCATATGTTGATTTTATAGCTTGCCTGTGACAGACCTGGCCATTTGAGATTTAATGTTTCAAATCCTGGCCTTTGATAATGCTAATACAGAGTGTCAAAAAACTCTTAGACCCATGAAAACTGTTGTGCCCACCCTTAAAGAGTATATAAAAACGTGCCTAGATAGCAGCTTAGAGCGCCACAAGGCTCAATTATTAGCAGAGGCATTTGCTAGCATTGCCATAAAAAATAAGGGTCATGGAACTTGTTTTAACTGTGGAAAGGTTGGTCATTATCAAAAAGATCATAAAAAACAGCCCTCTCCAAAAGCACAGCCTGTTCAAAATTCACAATGGATTAATGTTAATTCTGCCCCCACAGCTTTCAGATCCTCAGCAAACTTATGCACTGCCATCTAGGGAAGTGGCAGCCTGGACTTTGCCACTAATGAAAAATTAATACTTAAGAAACAAAATAAAGTCTGTCTAACCAATTCAGGAGTAAAAGGACTATTCCAAAAAAATTAGTGAGATTAATATTAGGAAGATCTAGCATTAGTTGCAGGGGCATCACTATTCTGCAAAGAGTTAACTAAAATAAGGAAAACATTCTGGCAGCAACTTTTAAACCTCCTACTGCCTACATAATGATAAGGCTGTGAGATGATAGAAGCTAATAAAATTAAACCACTGGACAAGTAAGAAAATGTGGCTATACAGTTTCTAGAAAAAATTTCAAAAAGCAGTAAAATCAAAGATGTATGTTTCTATTGATGTGTTGTAACTTGTTTTGTGTTTGCCTGTTTGTTCAGTGTCAGTGTATATTTTGATACCTCCAGATGGTAATATTAGATTGATAAATGAAAATTATTAGGAGAGCTCTATTCAAATGGCCAGAAATTAAATAAGCACTTATATTAATAAATAAATATGGGTATTAATTTAAAATAATAAAAATATTTATAATCAAATTAAATCATTGTTCTGACAAGTTTGTTTAATGTTGATGATAATTATATGTTGTTAGAAGTTTGCTTGGAAACAGTTTCCATAATCATTTTGGTAACTTAAGTATGGAAAGCATATAGAATGTGCTTTTATTATTAAGGAAAAGGAAAGTAATTTTATCCTAAGATAAAATAACTAGTTATTAAAACGAAGTAAAATTTGGAACAAAACCTGAATGAATACAAAAAGTGCAGAAAGCTTGTGGAAAAGGAATTTTTGTGGTCAAAGTTATATAAGATTTAATGGGTCTATCTATAAAAATTTAAAAGCTTTAATGTCTTACAGTATAATAACACAAAGTTAAAATTTTATTCTTTCTCAAACTTTCTCAAGTCAAAAAGTCTACAAAGAGTTTCTTTCCTGAATAATCAGTATGCAAAAAAAAAAAAAAAAAAAGTCTGTTTTATCAAAGTAGCTTCTTATACTTTAACCTTATAATTTGCTTGGAGAAAAAATTTTTATCACTTTTAAAAGAACATAATATTCAAACCTGCTTTCTTAATGTCAAATCCTGAAAATCAGCTATTTATTTCAAAGTGGTACAAATGATTTAGTCTTTCACCTTAAAAAAAGGTAAAATACTAAAAATAGTTAAGTTCACTTAATATAAGTTGCATGAAGTATTTGAAATTGTTGTACAATTAAAAGAAATTTTCTAACCTTATGGTAATTAAAGTTGTATAAATAAAAAGTTCATATGAATACTTAAAAAATATATAAAATTCCTGAAAATTTAATGTTTCAGTATAATATTAGATAAAAGTATAATTTTATTAATCATAATTTTAGTTATTTTTAAAAATACTAATATGTGTCACAAAAACTACCTCTCTGCCTAAAAAATCAAGAGGCAGATGCTTTAAATCAGGTTTATCTGATTTACCCCACCTCTGCTAAAGAAACAAGTCTATAGCTACAAAAAAAAAAAAAAAAAACAGTAGCCATTAAGGGCTGCCACGGGTAGTGCATAACAGTAAATTATAATGAATTAAAATAACACCACTGCAGTATGCAGCAGTCCCAAGTATTGCTAGTTAGTTGCAAAATATTAATATCCAGTTATGTTACTATACTATGTTTTAAAACTTGCCAGGGCTTTCTTTAGTATCCAATGTGTGCAAGTCAAGCCAGCACACATTCCCCTTCCTGTGATATAGCCAACAATAAAGCAAGTTTATATTCAACACTGTGAACTACAGCCCCAATTCCAATTATAATGTCAACAACAAAACCAATGCAGGTATTAAGATTACAAGTTAATGTACTGCCCCACAGCCCAAATAAAAAATAATAATTTGTTGTTACCTATGCTACAAACTATACAAAATAGAGAAATTAAGGTCATTTTAATCATGCTACTAAGAATCTTAAATGCATAAAAAATAAAAGTTTATTCATTGGATGTCTGCTAGTTAAAAGTCTATGAATTATGTATAACATACTTAAATACTAATCATAACTTTAATGCAATACATTTCATACTTAAATAATTTAATAACTTGTGTGTTGCACATAAACATATTTTATTAAATGTATACATAAATCTTTTCTTTTAAGTTTGAACAGTCCTGAAACCGAATGTATTAAGAAAAGTTTTGGTGAGTATTGTTCAAACCTAAAAGTAAAACATCATGCAAAAAACTTTATTAATCAACAAACCAATGCCTTGTTAGTTAACACTTGTCTTATTTCAGGAAAAATAATGGAAACTAAAATAGTAAGCACATCAAGGATATTTTGTAACAAATTAAAAAAGATAAAGTACATTTCAAAAGGTATTGTATTCCTTACTGGAGGAGCTGGCCACTCTCCCAGACACAAATGCAGAAACATTCAAATGTACTGCCCAGGGAGTGTTGTGTTCCTTCCTGAGATGGCTGGCCCCTTCCTTAAGAATTAGCAAAATACTCACAAGTTGGCATTTATAGTATCAAATTTGTTAATCCTAAATATGATCAACCAAAACTCTAGTATGAGCTGGTAATTCAATACTTCCTAGCTAAAAGCTAAATATTGGTAAGCATGTAAATGTATGTATATATTTCATAAAACGATGAAATATAACAGTTAACACAACTCTATAAACACCTCCAAAATTCTCTTACTCAAACCAGTTTATATATCACATCATCTAAAACAAACAAAAAGAAAAGGGGAGTATGGATATCTCATCTAAAAATACAATAACTGTAGCACTATATATTTTAAATTTTTAAAATTGTGATAAAAACAACCTCTTAGCAGCTGAAAAACATTTCTCCTCTCTTCAGGAGAATCATCAAATACAAGCTAAAATTCTGTGCAAAGAAATGTTAAGAGATGGATCTTAGAAAGGACCCTGTAATTGCATAATGTGGGGGAGAGGGTTTGCTTGTGTGCTTACTCCCATAGGACCCCAGTGACTGCCAGCAAAGAACATGAGGCTATACCATGAGCTGGAAAGATCACCCAGCCAACCCTATACCACAGATGGAGAAGATGATGATGGAGGTACAAAAGAACTCCCAGATACAACCATACCATAGCATTATCCAAGCTCAGGGAATAGCTTGGGGAAGTCTTAAACAATTAAATCTAAAAGATTCATTGGTATGCTTATTACTTTCATTATTTCAGCCACTATCATGGCTGCCACTGACACCACTATGGTAGTCACCTTAACAGAATCTGTCTAAACTGCTCATGTTGTTAATCAATTTATGACCAATGTTACCAACAAACTTATGACTCAAACTCATTGATAATAATATTCTTACCAAACTTGATGCTTTACAAGCATCCAGTCTCTGGATAGGTGAAAAACAACAAGCTCTGCTTATTAAACAAGATTTGTAGCACAACTAGGAACAAGTTAATTCTCCTCCCATTTACTGGGAGAAGTACTGGCTCTCCAGCAACATCTGGAACACCAACTATCTCAAATACAACTTATTGCTCAGCAAAATGTGTTTTGGCTAATCCCTTAAATTGGTTTCATGGCCTAAACATACAAATCTGGATAATATCTCTCATTGGAATAATCATACTTCTTGTTTTATTATCAATTCTTAGGTTAATTTGCCAGGCCTTTTCTTGAGCTCATCACGCTGAACAGAAAATCATCACCCTGACCGCTGATTCATCTCCTTCACCTCCCACATCTGGAAATCAAGAACAAAGAAATGAAAAGGGGTGACGCTTGGGGATTCTTTGGTTAAGACACCTTTGAATTAATTTTTCACCCCAAGGTCTCCTGCCACCATGGCTATTTTGTTTCCCATACACAGCTCAGTTCAGAACCCAGATAGCAGACAGTGTCCTGGTTTACCTTGAACTATCTGGAAGGTGGCAGTTCTTATAAAAGATTATGTCAGGATACTTTTCCATCTTCTTTTTCTTATTATTAAAAAGAAAAGGGGGAGATGTGGGGAAGAGTCCTTGAGACATGGAATTCTGGCTTGAGAACAAAGACAGAGTGACTGGAATGCCAGACACTAGCTCAAAAGGAAAACCTTGAGAGCACTCTTTGAACTCTTGCTGGTGCCAAGACTCAAGGATGAGATAAGGATAGACAAAAGGTGTAAATCTTGCCTGCAATGTTTTTTCATGCACATTTCAAGAGTAATAAATCACTAGTCATGCCCCTCTGCGGGTAACTGGAACCTTGCCCTGCTAATAAAAGTGCTGGGCTGTCTGTGCTTCGGGGCTAGCATGATAGATATGTTCTGCTAGCCCCCTGACTCCAGCTTTTCTCTTAAATTCTGTCTTTTCTTTCTTTGATCGCAGTACCCTTCACCAAGTCACCCACACTTATAGCTACAAAGATGTTCTTTAATTTCCCTCATTAAAGTTATATAGTTTCTCGTGTAGATACCTTGCATATATTTTGTCAAATATCATTAATCACTAAGTATTAAATATTAACATATTAAGTATTATGAGGTTTCTATAATGTCATTTTTAAAATTAAATTTCTGATTACTTGTTACAAATAATCTTTGTAAGCAATTTTGATATCTTGATATCACATACCTTAAACCTGCCAAGTACACTTATTAATAAAAAAATTGCATCAAACACAAAGAAGCAAAACTGTCTGTATTTATTGTTGATATGGTTCTCTAAGTGGTAAAACCTAAAAAATGTAAAGAAATATTATTGTATTTTATGAGTATCTGAGAAGTGCTGGCCTACTAGAGTGAGTTCAGATACAGTTCATTCTCTTCTATTCATTTTTCTGGAAATATTTGTGTAGAATTGGTGTTATTTGTATTTTAATATATGATGGTCTTCACAAATGTAGCCACCTGGACCTGGGAATTCCTTGTGGGAAGATTTGAAAAAAAAAAAAAACAAATTCTATTTCTTTAAGATATACAGGGATATTGAAATTATGTTATTATTTTTGATGTGCTTTTTAAACTTATAGCACTCAAGGAATTTGCTAATTCTAAGTTTATGAATTTATTGACATTAATTTATTTATAATAGTACCTTATTTTCCGTTTGAAATCTGTACAATGTACAATGACATCTCCTCTGTCATTAAGAAATAAAATGTCAGTGAGCTAAGTACCCTAGGTATCAAGATGTGTGAAAATAAAAGATAATTTATTCCAAATGATATAGAGACAAGGATATAATAAAAGTAAGAAAAAATTCAGTGATATAATTAACAGTTCTAAATAGATAATATCAACAAAGACAAAAAGGTGGTTCTATGAAAGGATTAATAAAATTCAGAAAATTTGATCAGTGAAAAGAAATGAGAGAAAAAACACAAATTACCAATATGATGGAACTATAACGTTGCTATTAGTGGTGAAAAATTGTACAGTTACATTAAAATACTATTTGAGCATACCTACTAAATCTATCATAAATTATGATCCAACTATTCTACTTCTAGATATTTATTGATAATACTATTAGTTTGCATAAAAATCACCAAAGAATCATCTTTTAGAAATAGTTTAGAGTTTCATACGTGGTCTTAGCAGGAAAAACAGAGTTTAAGGAGCATATTCTCACACTTCTAGCATGATTGCTTTTCCTTGCAATCAATTTCAAAGAGAAGATGAGTCAATTAATTTCAAAGAGAGAGATATAAATTACCCTTGGGATTAAAGTGAGATCTATTATACCAGTTTCTTTATTGCTCAACTGATTTTGAATGCCAGTAGAGGGTATATATATATATATATCAAATATAAATTTAAAAATTATTATTTTAACTACAAATTAGTTTCTCAATTACCACAGAATGTGACAATGTGTCACCATGTGGTCTTCCTGGAAGGCCTGAAATTGTGAATAAAATTATCACTAAAATTTTAAAATTATAATTCATTGCTCAATGTAGCATTTCATTAAATGCTTTGACACAGATGTTTTTGCATGTGCCCTATGTACTCCATGTCAATAGCCCACAAAATTGTGCTTCCAAATCATTTTTCATGGTATACATAGTATTTGATTTGTAGTTGCTTGAAACTTCTGAGTTCTATTATCCTCATTCATTGCATTCATGATAGGAATAGAATAATTAATATTTGATGTTGCTTCTATGTTTTGATTCCACATTAATTGTGTTTTTCCTTCAAAAATAATGCTTGACATCTGTGATGGTTAAGTTCATGTGCCAGGTTGGTCAGGGTATGGAGTCCAGTTGTCTGGCCCATGCACTTGTCTGGTCTGATTGTTACTGTGAGGCTATTTCATGTATTTAAATCATCAGTAATTTGATTGCTTCTATGGCCGATAGCACCTAGAACCAACTGAGCAGATTGCCTTCAACAATGAGAGAAGCCTCATCCAATCAGCTGAAGGCCTGTAAAGGAGAAGTAATGATTTCACCAGTCAGAAGGGAGAATTTCCACCTCTAGTTCAACTAGGCAGCTTCTCCTGGGAAATTCATTGAAAACCTTCATTGGTGTTACCAGCTTGAAGCCTGTCCTACAAAATTTGGACTTGCCTACTCCCACAATTCCTATAAAAATACCATAATATTTACATAATATATGCATATATATATATATATATATATATATGGTCCACTTTCCCTAGAGACCCTGAGTAAGACAAAACAAATGCATTTTCATGGCAATTTTCATCTCTGAATTTCTCAAAATATAGATTATGGGGTGGAATATAGGAGAAATGATGGTATAAAATAGTACAAATATTTTATCTTTAGGGTATGTCTTAGGTTGGTCTAAAGTAAGCAAAGATTGAAAGCCCCCCAAAATTGTTCAATCACAATTATATGAGACCTACAGGTAGACAGGGCTTTGCATCTTCCTTCAGCTGAGTGATTTCTTAGGTGAATAATATAATGACATAAAACAAATAAAACCACATAAGTTACCAAGGCAACCATAATTGGATTCACAACCACAGGGGCACCAGTGATGTAGACATCAGTACAGGCAAATTTAGTGATGGGAAGATATTCCAGAAATAGTGATCAATTTCATTTGATCATAAAAGGGTAACTGAATAATTGAGGAAAGAATGGACAACCCCACCAATGAAGCAGCTAGGAATAGAAGATTGTATTTTGCCCTGTTCATGATAATCATGTAGTACAGAAGTTTGCAGATTGCAACATAGCAATCAAAGGCCATGGCAGTAAGAAAGAAAACCACAACTTCCAATAACGGCATGGTAAAGACCTGCAACATGCAATTACAGTAGGAGATTGTTTTATCCTCACTAATGAGTCAACAGTCTGTTTGACTGCAACACTAGAAGTACAACTTATGCCCTTACAGGATAAATGGTCAAGGACATAGCACATTGGTTGGTGAAAAAAGAAGCTGCATTGAATGGAGAAAAGGATCAAATGTTTCCTACCAAGAGGAACACAAAACAAAATAAGAAATACAAAAGCAAAGTATTTGTATATCCTGGCCATAAAAAAGTCCCAAAGTGATTAATTCTGAGATGTTCCTGTCACTTGCTATATATTTCAGTTGGGTTTTGATCATAAAATATATTTTATTCCTCTAAATTATATTATTTAGAAAACAACAAAAATTTAATTTTCCTAATGAAAATAGGATGTTTGCCTATTTTTAAATGTATTCCAGTAACCATAAAGTCAACTTTCCTTCTTCCAGCATGATTTGGAACACTTCCCTGGATGATTCAAAAATGAATCAGAAAATGCAAATGTTTAAAACACCCCTGATTAATATGGTAAACTTTAATTTGTTAAAGCTACTGAGAAAATAAGTACCAGTTACAAAGTGTTTTACAGTTAGGTGTAACTAAATAATATTGAATGATTAAGGAGTGGTTAATTGTCCTATCATTTGCTTATTATTACTGGTATATATTGTTTGTTAATGAAGTGGTATACTGTTAATTATCAAATGCATGTATTTACTTAAAAATTGATTTAAATAATTCTTACGTTTGGGTTGGTGAGCTACTTAAACATGATCAAATGATTAATCCAAATCCGTGATTTCCAATAAAAGTGATTCAAATCACAAGAATCTCAGTAACTTTTTAGAATCAATAAGTTGTAAACTATTGATGCTAGAAGATAGATATCTGGGTTTTCACTCTGTTTGGTACCACATGTGTAAGAGCAGAGCAGGATGTGGGGAGAGTGTCATGGGGCACAGGGGTGGGATGAACTGCTGTGAATTCTCATCTCTGTTGAAAAGATTATGGAATTTGACAAGCTACTAGATCACTCAGCCTTCCTGAATATCTATGTAAAGCTAAAACTGGCAATTAATATAAACATATGGTCCAGAATTCTCAGACACTCATTTTGAAATAATTATACTGAAGTTTTACCTAATGTACATTTTATAGGTTAAGGTTCTTGTTCTCTAGATCATTTTAAGTATTTAATCCACAATAGCTCCTAAAATCCCATCCTGAATGCTGAGGAACATGCTATTATTATAACATGGTAAATTATGATTAACAGTGGTAAAAAGGAAATGTGAGGAGATTTGGTGAAAAGAATCATTGTCATTAAAATGTATACTTATTTTGTACCACATAAATAGAGGCAAATCCCTATAAAACCATAAATGATGGAAAGAAAGTTATATTAAGCAAGCACTGTGTAAGTGGTTAAAACAATGGCAACAAAATCAAGTTAGAAACTTTGAGGAGTGTAAAATAATATGAGCAGTTGTTAACATTAAGCTCATTGCTTAATCTCTTCAAACCTCATTTTTGTCAATTATACAATGGAGAAACATTTACATAATTCAGAAATATGGGGAATACAGGAGATAGTATGAAATAATGTCAAACATGGTTCATGCCACAAATTTTTTTTTACTTTTTTCCTCTTTGAGCAGTTTAGCAACTACTAAAATTGTCCTGCACATATATACAACCAATGCCCATTAAGAAATAAGCAGGAAAAGAAAAGAAAAAAATGAAAGCACAACATAGAGTTAAAGGGGGTGATGAAGAAAATTTCAACTTTTACAATCCTCTAGTGAAAAAATAAGTTATTCTGATGATAGACTGACTATTTTAAGGCCATTCTAACACTAATTCCTAGCCTTATTTTAGTTCTATTACTACAAAATCTTGTGAAATTATTATTTTATGTCTTTGAGAGTTTGAATAAATATTGTCCATGCCCTGTTTATAAGTTCACATTTTCTCCTGTTGTTATAAGAACATGCTGTGTTTTAAAAGTTTCCTTAGTTGATACAGATGAATCTAAGGTATTTTAGGAGGGCAGGATGTTTATAACATAGGAAATTATTCTTAATGTTGATTGCAAACATAAATGGAGATATTCCTTGAAAGAAATATGGAGAAAGATAAATGAATACTAGAATGATGGGACTCAATGAACTTCACTGCCAACCTGAAATTTTCATAAACTTAACTCTATCTTTTGCAACTGGAACGTTGTTTGTGTTTATTGTGCAATTAAAACTAAAGTGTGCTGAAACAGTTTTATAGTAATCAAATTATCTTATGTTGCAAGGGAAGTTACGGTCCTAAGAATGAAAGTAGACAGAATAACTAGCACATAATCACCCTAAAACATGATTAGTGGGACACTATCCAAACTAAGCTCACTGTGTAATTTGACCATCAAGTCTGAGTGAGCTTCTTGTTATATTTAGGTTGCATCAATAAGAAATTCCTAAGACACTCCCTCTGCTAATTCTTGTCCAATACCTAAATCTATAGTAAATGCAGAGAATAACAAACCAGTAACTGAAACACAGCTAGGTCAATTCTTAAACAATTTTGGAAATCTCAAAATGACTTAGAAACTTCTACAAGTTTGCCAGGGGAGCAGAATTTAAATGCCTATTAAACCCTTCAGGATTGCAAGGTAAAATGGATTCTTAAATAATGGAGTAGCAAGCTGGGACTTTTCAATGCAGATCTGCACACTAGCTCAAACAAAAAAATAAATAAAACATTTCTAAAACACCCACAAGTGCTAACACAAGTGTTTTTGTCCTAGGAATCATTTATTTATTGCCTAAAATAATTCTGTTCTGGAAGACAGAATATAAACTTTTTTGGCACTATAGAAATTAATAGGTCTTTGAAAGTTCTTAGTAATTACTTTCCTAGAAGCATGTCAAATCAGATTCTTGCCAAATGTAACTAAGCTGCTATCCACAGCGATGTCCTTCCTGGCTCTGGTCATTCTCTTTCAACTTTGACTTCATCAGGCTCAGGCACTGTTGTCTGGAGGCCTCAAAATACAACCTATAGTCAGACCCAGAACAGTTCAGGAGATTTGCTGGCTCTTTGCTAAGCTAGCTTTCTGAAGAAAGGAGGAAGAATAATATAGAGTGGCTTGGTATTGGGTTAGCTGCCAGAATATCTGATATGAGGAAAGGCAAAGAGAACTAAAAACAGGTATCACAATCTAAATATGGATCATGATCAAGATTAACTTAGATGTGTAGAAGTAGATAGCTATATAAAATTAATAACCTACAATATCATGGATGGGCCCAGGTTATTTGTTGGACCATGGACTAACATTGCTGGAAAAGATAGTTGTGGAATGCAAGAGGAAAGAAAATAGAAAAAAGAATAAAAATTCACCTTCATATGCATACAAGGGTAGAACATGATATTATTCTGTGAGAACATAATGAAAATGTCAGAAGAAATGTGCACTCAGAATACAGCAAAGCTTTTATTCTGTTTATCATGTTATTTCCCCTGTATCACTGCATTTGTGCAGGTTTTATGTGCTTAGCCCCAAAGGCACATGCTGATACATTCAGTTAGTTCTTCCTTTACTTTCATAAACCAATCCAGATGTGAAAGTTTTTCACAGACATTTAAAACTTCAGGAAATCAGCCCTTTAGCTTATCTTATATAGTTCAGATCTATATTATTCAAAAAATGCAATAAAACAATTATTTGTTGAGAAATTATTGAGTACATTAAGTTCATTATATCAGTTATTCCTCACTATAATGCCTATTTTAAGATAAGCATTATGAGCTCTATTATTCACACAGGACACTGAACCTTATCGAGGTTAAAAACCAGCTCAAACAAGGAAGAATTATAGAGCAGAATTCTATGTCCTCCTCTCAGTGAAATAAATGGGTATTTCTAAGTTTAATGCTTGTTTTCAGGCTTTGAAAACTAAGGAACCCTGAGTAAATGAAGGACTAGCACTTTGAATGAAGAATATAAGAACCCAGTGTTTGGTAGCTCACTTCAACACAATGTCTGATGCTAAGCCCTTTTTAATCAAGCTCACCTGTATTAATGTACAGAAGAAGATAGCTGTTCATACCTCTAACCATCCTACCTCTTCAAACCCACACCTGCACATGCTCCCCAAACCAGATAAATTAGCTTTGCATACATCTAAATACATCTAACCATACTTCCTACTCAAACACACATATGGATATGTCCTAGAAATATATGCAGGTACCTCATGTGCAATGTGGTAAATTACAGACTCAAACGTGAGTTCATCTCTGGCCATCTCAGCTTTTGTTGCCTCAAAAGTTTTAATTCTAATGGGATAAAATGGATCTATTTTTTTTAATGTGTCTTACTTTTTTGACATTTATTAAGGACTTTTTGCCTAATCCAAGGTCAGAAAAATTCTCACTCCTGTTTGATTCTAAACATTGTGTACTTTTGCATTTATGTATAGGTTAAGATCCATTTTGAATTAATTTAGAGCAATGGCTGAGGTATAGGTTTTTCAATTTTTTTGTACATGTGGATATCCAATTGCTCTATCATTATTTGTTGAAAAGACTCTCCTTTCTCCACTGATTTCCTACTCACTTTTGGTGAAATTTAGTTAAGAATATATGTGCAAGTCTACTACTCTACTTTCCAGTCTTTTCCATTGACAACTTGTCTATGTTTATGAAAAGTCCACACCATTTTTATCACCATAGCTTTGTAAAATACTTTGTTATTAATTACTGCAAGTTCTTCATTTATTTTCCTTTGTTAATCCTAAGGATAATTTAGATGAATTACATTTACATACTTATATTAAAAGAATTTGGTAAAAGTATGAAAATAACACTTGTTTGGACTTTGTTTGAGATTATATTGATGGAAAGATTAATATGAGAAGAGTTAAAATCTTAATAAGTTTGAGATGTCAAATCCATTAAACAATATTTCACTCCATTAGGGTCATTCTTTTCATTCAGCATAGTTTCATAGTTTGTTTGTTTTTGATAAAATTGATTTTTCTCTATTTTTAAAAGAGCTTTAGATTACATAAACTTTACATTGAAAATATAGGGTATTTCCAAATATCTTGTGCCCTCATCCTCCTACACTTTCACCCATTAATAGCACCTATCATTAGTGTGGTACATTTGTTACACTTGGTAAACACATATTGAAGCATTTCCACTAAGTGTGGTCTATAATTTATGTTTTTTCCTATGCACCACACAATTTTATAGGTTTTGACAAAATATATTATGGCGTGTATCAGTCATTGCAATAACATGCAGAATGATTCCAATGTCTCAGAAATGCCCCATGTTAAACCTATTCCTCCCTTTCTCTCCTCTCAAAACCTCTGGTGACCACTGTCTTTATATCAATATTTCAAGTTCTTCCATTACTAGAATAATAGTAAGTTTATTTAGTCCATAGTAGCAACCCCCCTTATGTTTGTTTGTTCCTCTGCCTTGAGGAATTTGGGATGATGATATCCACTCTGCTTCCAACTGAGAGGGTGCTTAGATCCTGTAGCAGTTTGGCATTTTGGTATAGTTATGAATTCCAAAAATAGATATTGGACTATGCTTGTAAACTGGTCTTTTAATCTGGGCATGATTAAATTATGATTAGTGCATTGACTGGGCCATGTCAGTAGGGCATTGAGCCCCACTCCTTGGTGGGTGGGGAATCAAATATAAAAGGCATGGCAAAGGAGAGAGTTGTAGTAGTTTTGATGTTGGAGTTTTGATCCTGGAGCCCGTGAAGGCGAACAGAGGAGCTTGGTCGTGAAGAAGGAGAGAAGGCCCCGGGATAGAGACAAGTCATTCTCTTGATAGTCTACAGCTGGCCTTGTGGAGAGAGGCAGAGCCTAGAGAGCCTCATAGTCTATAGCTGACCTTGTGGAGGAAACAGAGGAGTTAAGCCCAGAGAGAAACAGAGCCCTGGGAAGAGAGGAACCCAGAAGCCTGAACCCTGGCAAAGACAGGTAGCTGTCTTGCTCTAACATGTGGCAGCAGACTTTGGTGAGGGAAGAAAATTATGCTTTATGGCCTGGTAACTGTAAGCTTCTACCCCAGAGAAATACCCTTTATAAAGGTCAACAGATTTCTGGTATTTCCCATCAGCACCCCTTTGGCTGACTAATACAGAATTTGGTACCAAGGAGTGGGGAAATGCTTTTGCAATCACCAAAATGTTGGAATGGTTTTATAAATGGGTAAGGAGTATTTTTTTGGAGAAATTGTGAAATCCTTGATGGAAAAGGCCTAGATTCACTTTGAAGAGACTGTTGATACTAAGATGGATGCTAAAGAGGCTTTCTATGATGCCTTGAATTAAATGATGACAATATTATTGGAAACTGGAATAAAGGTGATCCATGTTTTAAAGTTGCAGAGAACTTAGCAAGATTAACTCCTGGTGTTATATGGAGGACAGAATTTGAAAATGGCAAACCTGACAATTTTGCTGAAGGACTTTCCAAGGTAAACTCAGAGAATGCAGCTTGGCCTCTCCTTGCAGCTTATAGCAAAATGCTAGATGAGAGGGATAAGCTCAGGACTGAATCACTGTGCACAAAGAAAAAAGAAACTGATTCCGGAACTTCCAAGTCTCTGGAAATGAAATTCCCAGATGAAAGTGCACCATTTGAAGACTTAGTTAAACCTGGGATTGAAGAAGCAGTTACCTCAGAAAGACTTGTGGAAAGTCTTACTGTCTGATGACTTAGACCCCTGCTTTTTGCATGCTAAACCAACATTTTTGAGAGTGCTGTATGAACAAAAACACTGTCAGCTATGACTAAAAGGAACATGGAAAGGACACCTTGAAGGAGAAACAGCTTTAAGAAGAAAACCATGGAAGCTGAAATCTGGAGTTAAGACATCACCTTGGGCCAAGAAAGGAGCCCCACCAATGTGTACAGAGAGAGGGCGTTTGCTCTAGCAGTTGAGGAGGGTGGATATTCCCACCCAACGTTCTGGAAGAGTTTTGTCACTCCAGGGTGCAGAGAGGGTGCGTTTGCCCCAGCAGTTGAAGAGGGTGGATGTTCCTACCCAATGTTCTGGGAGACTTTTGCTGCCCCAGGGTACATGGAGGATGGAATACATTCCTCAAAGGTCAGCACCCCATAGGTCTGAGAGGGGTGCATCTGTCCCCCCCATGGATTAGGGGACTCATTGCTGTGAGAGGGTTTAGCCTGTATGCCAAAGGTTAGGGAAGGCCGGGTGGTCAACTCATTGCTCTGAGAGGGTTGAGCCTGTATGCCAAAGATTAGGGGGAATGTTGTCCTCATCTCACTGTACTAGGGAGGCTAAGTTTTTAACCCAAAGGTTGGGTAAGGTGTAGCAATCACCCCAGCACTCTTGGACGGTGAGGTCTGGAGCTTGGTTGACACTTAGATACTTGATGAGGGTGGAACCAAGAAAATGGCCATTGGGTAAGCCTGTGGAAAGGGTGGGTTCCCATGTGGCCCCAAGGAGAAGAAAGCATCATCTTAAGAATTACTCTCAGACTTTGAAATCAAATGGAGGATGCCCTGCAGGTTTACTGAACTGTAGAGGACCCATGACATGTTTAACCTCCCAGTTTCTCCTTATGGTAATGAAAATGTTTATCCTTTGTCCATTTGTGTAGGAAGAAAATAAATGATTTTGTAAGTTTCAGAGGTCTACAGCTAGAAGGGACTTTGTCTCAAGATGAACTGTGTTTCTTTAAGATGACTATGATATGATTTTGTACTTGCATTGTTACTGACTTAAGGTTTTTTAAATATTGTAATGTAGTTTTGGAATTCAGAGGCTGGAATGTAGTGGTTTGGAAGTTTGATATAGTTATGAATTCCGAAAATAGACATTGAATTATGCTTAATCTGCACATAATTAAGTTATGATTAGTGCATTGACTGAGTCACATTGGTAGGGCGTTGAGCCCCACCCCTTTGTGGGTGGGGGATCAAATATAAAAGGCATGGCAAAGGACAGAGTTATAGTAGTTTGGATGTTGGAGTTTTGATTCTGGAGCCCGGGAAATCGAGCAGACAGAGGCGAGCAGACAGAGGAGCTTGGTCGTGGGGAAGGAGAGAAGGCCCTGGGATAGAGACAAGCCATTTGCCTGATAGTCTACAGCTGGCCTTGTGGAGAGAGGCAGAGCCTAAAGAGCCTCATAGTCTATCACTGACCTTGTGGAGGAAACTGAGACGCTAAGCCCAGAAGGAAACAGAGACCCGGGAAGAGAAGGTTCTTTGCCAAGAAGCCTGAACCCTGGCAAAGATGGGCAGCTGTCTTGCTCTAACACATGGCAACATACTTTGGTGGTTATGGAAGAAACTTATGCTTTATGGTCTGGTAACTGTAAGCTTCTACCCCAGAAAAATACCCTTTATAAAGACCAACAGATTTCTTGCATTTTCCAACAGCACCCCTTTGGCTGACTTATACAGATCCCAGAACTGTCTTGTTGCAGTTGTAGATACTCACTGCTTCATGGGATGGGCATTGTCCATCATCTTCCTTTTGTTAGCTGTCCTGGGTGAATTCAATGTACTGGAGAGTAGGTGTTGGTTGCAACTTTGCTGAGATTCAAAGATCCACTGGCATATGAACAGCTGAAAGTTTCAAGTCCTGGGGCATATATTTACTGGTTATAGTGAAAGTTATAGACTCAAATTAAAAGGGGCAGAAGAACCATGTGGAGGAAAATTATGAATGAGTCTAACTCTCATACATTGGGGGAACACCCTACTTGAGGCACTATTTATTGTGACAGTGAGCCCCTCCTGAGATGTGCGTAAGTGTAACCTCTTTAATGACCTCCCAACTCACTTTGAAATCCCTTAGCCATAAAAATCTATTTGCATTGAATATTTCCCACCTTTTGGTCTAAATCTTTGTCCATTGTTAGTTGGTGCTAGTTCCATAGTTTTAAGGTACTTGTCTTTCACCATGTTATATTACACTTATCCTTAAGTATTTGATGTTTTTGATCGATTATAACTATGGCATGTTGAATTTTCTCCCCTCCCAAAATATATGTTGATGTCCTAACACCTAGTCTTGTGAGTGTGACCTTATTTGGAAATAGAATTTTTGAGGATGTAATTACTTAAGATGAGATGAAACTGCATTAGATTGGGTTATAATATAATATGATATATGAAAGAAGAGGGAAATTAAAACACAGAGATGGAAAAAGGGGGAAAACATCCATGTGAAGATGAAGACAGAATCTGGAGTAATGCATGTACAAGCCAAGGAACACCAAAGATCACTAGCAAACACCCCAGAAGCTAGAGGTGTTTAGGAAAGAATTCCTCTACAGGTTTCTGAGGAAGTGCAGCCCTGATGACTTATTGATTTTGGATTTGTACCTCCAAAATTGTTAACAATAAATTTCTGTTCTTTGAAGCAACCTAGATTGGGGTACTTTGTTATGGCAATATTCTCTTGGCTATTGTGTGAGTCTCCACACACTGTGACAATGCTCCATGAACATTTAAACATTTGAACATTTTTATATACCTTATATGTATGCCCAGGTGAAATTCCTCTCATGTATCCACCAATCTTGACACCACACACAAATGATCCTCCCGTACCACAGTTGTAACCATTCTGTGATACAAAGCTTCATCAAAGATGAAGCCATTAAAATAGCCAAATGCAATTAATAGGAAAATGAAATAATAAGTTTAAATATAAGAAATAAAATAGATTAAAAACATTTTTTAAACTGAAAATGAAATAAAATTAAAAGATTGGTATATTAAAAAATAATGAAACATATTTTTAAAAAAATTATTGACATTTTTCCTTTCATCACTGTAATATATGGTGTCCTGTCTATACAGTGGCATTGTCTTCCATTTATTCCCCAGTGTCTAACTATATTACATCTTCTTTTCAAAGAAGATTTAGGTTACAGTAAAGTCACATACAGAATACAGGGAACTCTCATACTAACATCCTCCCCTTTTCCTCCTTCCCATATTAAGAGAACACAGGGGAAATGACTGACAAAGGAAGATGATCCATTGATGGGCCTTTGATATTGATTACTATGCTTAAGAGCCTTTGCTTTTCAATTGAAACTTTGCCCAGTGTTGTGGGGTGCATAGGAGTTGGCTCCTGAGAGCTTCCTTGTTGCTCAAATGTGCCTCTCTCTGAGCCAAACTCAGCATATAAATGTATTACCTTCCCCCCATCATGGGACATTTTTCCTGGGAATGAGCCTCCCTGGCACCAAGGCACTTCAACCAAGTAGCAACTAGCAATGCAACAGGGAAAAGACCTCGAATAAAAAGGGGAAAAGAAAAAGACAATTGACTTAATATCACTAAGAGACCTCAAACTGAGGGAGGAAGTCATCCCAGAGGTAACACTAATACACATTTCAGCAGGATTTCATAGAATGCCAAAGTGGATAATATCCCAAATAGTGGGGATCCTGAGGGCTTTGGAGACACAAAGGTTCTACGGTCAGAGTAGATAGCTCTGGAGTTTGGTGCCTTGCCAGTGAGCCCTACTTTGGAGTTTGTGCTTCTGAGAGTGACAGAGTTCAACTCAATTGTGTCCTTCCTACACATTATGCATCTGTCCCTTCTATTTGAACCTATACTTGGTGCTGGAGTTTGTAGGTGTATGTCCAACAGACAAGAGTCTTTGGGCTGTCCATGTGCCAGTTGGGCCTGGAGCTTCGACACAGTTTCAATACTTACTCTACAGCTCATTGGACTCACCCAGGACAGCTAACAAGGAGATGATGATGGACAATGACCATCTCAGGTAATGGAGAGAGTCTGCAACTACAGGCAGGATAGTCTCATCCATCTTCCCCATGGGATATAAACCACCTCTCAATTAGATTTGAAGTGGTCATCACCATCCTAGAGCCCTCAGGATTGGGGAAAGAACTACAGACTAGAGTGGACTTACTGATATTCTACTATAGACATATTGTGATTCTAGCAATGGAAGAAATTACAGCATTGATGTGGAGCCAGTTACCACTGGAGGCTCTGGGGGCAGGGAGAAGAAAAAACATTTGTAATATGGGGGCTTTTTTGGGACTTGGGAATGTCCTGAATGACATTGCAATGACAGATATAGGCCATTTTATATCTTCACACAACATGCAGAACTTTGTGGGGGAGAGTGAAGACTACAATGTGAACTACGGTCCATGCTTAATGCCAAAGCCCCAGGATGCATTTGTCAATTGCAATGGATGTGTCACACTAATGAAGGATGTTTATGTGGGAGGATGTGGGAGGTGTGAGGAGTGGGGCATATGGGAATACCTATATTATTTTGTGTAACATTTATGTAAAATAAGTAGCTTTTAAAAAATAAAAAAAAATATTAAAAAACAAAAGTCTCTCTGTGTGCTGAGTACTGCTCAAGAGGAAGGGAAGGTGAGTTCAGCCAAAGTCCCAGGGAAGGAGGAGCCCAAGTGGAGGTCAGCATGGCTATCCACTGAACCCATTCCTGTGAAACAGAAAGTGAAGCCAAAAAAGGCAGCAGGAAAAGATAAAACTCCAGACAAAAAAAAGTGCAGCCAAGAGGAAAAAGGAGAGCGAAGGGAAAACAAGCTGAAGTGCTAACCAAGAAACTAAAACAGATTTACATGCAGAAATGGAGGAGTTAAAAATGAGGAGATTCCAGCCTCTGATGAAGCAGGAGAGAAAGATTCCATGTCTGTTTAATACTGTATACCATGTCTTATCAGTGGTCATGTTTCAACCTTCTCATACAATCCAGAGGAATATTTTTATCAGCTATTTTGTAAATACAAGTTTTTTAATAGCTCTAGAAGAAACACTTTTAAGAAGACAATTGGAATCCCATCCTATCCCATTTTTTTTTATTGTAAATTTTTTTTTTTAAAGAGGAAAAATCATTTGCTGTTTTTAATTTTTTGGTACATGAGAAAATAGTGAAATATCGAATTATGGGAGTGTTTGACTGTCTTGGGTGTCAACTTAACATTCCACTGGGGGCTGGAAGTTTTTATACCTTATAGTAAACATATACTAAATGGTGATTTAGAATTACAGTCATGCATTTAATATATTTTGAACATTTTAAATTACTCCTATTCCCATGTATTTTAGTGGACATGTTTTTTAAAACCATTCCCTGATATTGGCTATCCCTGTGAGAATTCTGTAATTTCCTTGGTTGTGGTTGTCCAGTTTTCCTAATCACTATGTTATGTGCTGTGAAAGATTGGAAATATGAGTATGTAGTGTTTATGGTATTAAATTTTGAATTAGTGGTACTGAAAGATGTAAAAGCTTACCAACATTTGAAGATATTGGTACTTGAAATCCTCTTAAGGAAAACTTGCCTCAAAATTTTAAGCTCAAAAGTCACTGGATAACTCTAGAAACTAAACAACTACATGACTTTTTAGGTTTTTGGTAAGTACATTAAATTTTTTGTAAAATGACAACACAATATATCAAAATGTATGGGATGCAGCAAAAGCTGTACTGAGAGGGAAATTCATAGCAATAAATGAATATATATCAAAAAGAAGAAAAAGCTAAAATCGAAGACCTCACTGCACACCTGGAGGAATTAGAAAAGGAACAACAAACTAACCCCAAAGAAGTAGAAAGAAGGAAATAACAAAGATTAGAGCAGAACTAAATGAAATAGAAAATAAGAAATCAATATAAAAAATAAACAAAACCACAACCTGGTTCTTTGAGAAGATCAATAAAATTGAGAAACTCTTAGTTAGACTAACAAAGAAAAAGAGAGAGAAGATGCAAATATACAAATTAAGAAATGAGGAGGGAGATATCACCACTGACCCCACAAAAATAAAGAGTATCATAAAAGGATACTTTGAAAAATTACATGCCAAGAAGAAGGATAATTTAGAGGAAATGAACAAATTCCTAGAAACTCACTAACAATGCACATTGATGAAAGAAGAGATTGATTCACTGAACAGACCAAATACAAGTAGTGAGATAGATTTGGTCATCAAAAACCTCTCAACTAAGAAGAACCCAGGACCAGAGCTTCACAGGAAATTCTATCAAACATTCTAGAAAGAACTAAAATCAATCCTGCTTAAACTCTTCCAAAAAATAGAAGGGATATTGCTGAACTCATTCTATGATGTCAACATTCCACTAAAACCAAAGCCAAACATAAATGCCACAAGACAGGAAAATTATGGACCAATACCTCTAATGAACCTTGATGCTAAAATCCTCAACAAAATACTTGCTAATGGCATTCACCAACACATCAAATGAATTATACACCATGACCAAGTGGGTTTCATCCTGAATATGCAAGAATGGTTCAACATAAGAAAATCAAACAATGTAATAAACCACATAAACCGATCAAAAGAAAAATAAATCACATGATCATCTTTATAGAAGCAGAAAAATCATTCAAAAAAATAAATCACACTTTCATGATAAATACACTGCAAAAAGACATTAATTAAGGGAACTTTCTGAACCTGAGAAAGGGTATATGTGAAAAACCCATACCTAACTTCATCTTTATTGGTGAAATCCTAAAAGTTTTACCTCTAAGATTGGCAACAAGACAAGGATGTCATCTATCATGGCTCCTATTTAACATTACCTTAGATGTACTTGCTTGAGCACTGTGGCATTAAAAAATATACAAGGCATTCAAATACGCAAGGAAGAAGAAAAAAATTCACTATGTGCAGATGACATGATCCTATACATAGAAAGCCATAAGAGATCTACAACAAAGCTTCTAGTACTTATAAAGGAGTTCAGTAAAGTTGCAGGCTATAATATCAATGCTCAAAAATCAGTAGATTTCTGTACACCAATAACAAGCAATCTGAGAAGGAAATCAAGAAAAAAATACCATTTACAATAGTAACGACAAGAATCAAATATTTAGGAATAAATTTAACTAAAGATGTAAAGGACTCATATAGAGAAAACTACAAAACACTGTTATAGGAAATCAAAGAAGACTTTAATAAATAGAAGAATATACCCTGTTCATGGATAGGAAGACTAAACATCATTAAGATGTCTGTACTACCCAAACTAATCTACAGATTTAATGCAACCCCAATAAAAATTACCACAGCATTTTTAAATGAATTAGAAATACTAACTATAAAATTTATTTGGAAGGATAAGATGGCCCAAATAGCCAAAGACATACTGACAAAGAAAAATGAAGTTGGAGGAATCACACTACCTGACTTTAAAACATATTACAAAACTACAGTGATCAAAACTGCATGGTATTAGCCTATGGATAGACATACTGACCAATGGAACTGAAATGAGCCTTCTGATATAGATCCTCACATATACAGTCATCTGATATTCGAAAAGATCACCATACCCCCTCAAGTGGGAGAGAATGACCTCTTCAACAAATGGTGCTTGGAGAACTGGATATCCGATCCAAAAGAATGAGAGAGGAACACCACCTCACACCTTATACAAAAATCAGATCAAGATGGATCAATGATCTAAATATAAGAGCTAAGACCATAAAGATCTTGGAAAATAATGTAAGGAAGCATCTACAGGACCTTGTAATAGGAAATGGTTTCATGAACTTCACACCCAAAGCATGAGCAGTGAAAGAAAAAATAGATAAATGGTATCTCCTCAAAATTAAAAACTTTTGCACCTCAAAGGATGTTATCAAGAAAGTAAAAAGGCAGCCTACCCAATGGGAGAAAATATATGGCAGCCATATATCTGATAAGAGCCTATTCAACACATATAAAGAAATCCAACACCTTGAAAAATAAAAGACACACACACACACACAAACATTTTAAAAATGGGCAAGCAACTTGAAAAGAAATTTCTCCAAGGAAGAAATAAAAATGGTTAAAAATAACATGAAATGATGCTCAACATCACTAGCTATTAGGGAAATGCTAATCAAAACTACAATGAGATACGATCTTACACCCATTAGACTGGTGGCTATTAAAAAAACAGAGGACTATAAGTGTTGAATAGGATGTGGAGGAATGGGAACTCTCATCCACTGCTGGTGGAAATGTGGAATAATCCAGCCATTGTGGAGAACAGTTTGGTGGTTCCTGATAAAATAAATATAGAACTGCCATATGATCCAGCAATTTCACTGCTGGGTATATACCCAGAAGAATTGAAAGCAAAGACATGAACAGATATATGCTCTCCAATGTTCATAAACAAAATGTGGTACATAAATAAAATGGAATATTACTCAGTTTTAAGAAGGAATACAGTGTTAATACACAGGAAAACATGGATGAGGACCTTATGTTGAGTGAAGCAAGCCAGACATTGAAGGATGAACAGTACATGACCTCACCAATATGAATTAAACAAATTTATGTGCTGAGTTCGGTTTAGAGTAAGTGTGGGACATGACTCCCAGGGATGAACCCCCCTGACAACAAGGCAATATTTACTTTGGCAGTCAATGAGATCCTGCTGAGACATGCATAAACTACCCTCTGAAATGGCCTCCAGCATCACTTTGAAATCTCTTAGCCATGATAACTGTCTTTATCCTTTCCCCCTTTTGGTCAAGGTCTTTTTCCAGATGCATTGCTAGTTGGCACTTGGTAATAATCCCTCAGTGCCAGGGAGGCTTATCATTGGAAATCATGTCCCATGTCAGTGGGAAGGTAGTGTGTTTATATGCTGAGCTCATCTTAGAAAAAGGCCACATTTGAGCTACAAGGAGGCCCTCAAGAGGTAACTTTTAGGAAATATAATTAGATTTAGCTTTCAATTTCAAAAGAAAAGGTTCATAAGTACAATCATCAATATCAAGGGCCTGGTGCAATAGTCCATCCTCCTTCACTAGGCTCTGCCCCTATACACAGGGGATTCTTGCTGTCTCATTAGAGAATGTAGAAGACCTCCCCAAGTTGGGATTTCAATATTTTTTCAGATATTGAGTGGAAAATAAGCAAATAAAATCAACCCCATAAAAACACAACAACAAAGAAAATAACCTAATAAAAACAATAAGAAAATCAAATAATAATGATCATTTTAAAAATACCATGTAAAATTTTTTTAAAAGTTTAAAAACTAAATATATAAAATTTTAAAATAATAAAAACCTTTTTTAGACAATATGTCTTTCATCCTTGTAAGATCTGTTGTCTTGAATGTACAATGAGATTTTCTTCCCTATATTCCCCCAGTGTCTTATTTTTTTTTTTTCATTTTATCTTCAAAGAAGCTTTAGACTACAGTGAAGTCACATAGAGAATATAGGAGCTGGCCATATATCCATTGCCCTCTCCCTTTTCCCATCTCCATTATTAATAATAATTTACCTACGCATGGTACATTTGTTAAAATAGATGTACAAATATTTAAGCATTGCTAAAGACCATGGTCAGTGGTTTATATTATGGTTTACATTTTGGACCATACACTTCATAAATTTTGAAAAAGATTAAAATGGCCTATATCTATTAAAAGTGAGATCGTGAAGAACAATTCCACCTATTCTGTTCTTCCCTCCCTCTCCCTGTGGGATCTATGGTGACTACTAAGTTTCAATTTTTGAAGAATAAGATTCATAGTTACTTGCAATCATATTGAGAGCTTGACATATAAGTCTGTTTTTTTGTCATTAGGAGCTGTGCATGTTCTCAGGAAACTCTTGCCTCTCTATCTGAGAACATAGCATGACTTGCCAGGATGTGAGTTTAATATTTTCTTGTTTAATGTGTGGGTCTCCAACCACTAATATAACACACTATGACAATATGAACACTTACATATTTCATAGAAGTCTGCCCCAGGTACAGTCTGTCCTGTATGCATCCCCACATATCCAACAACTTACCCCAGTAATTCTCCCCTGCCATATTTGCCAAAAGAACATTCCTAATGTTGTAGTTTTAACCACAGATTTGCAATTCCCCAGAGTTCACCTGCTCCTTCCCCCTGACTCTCCCCCAATTCCATGGATAGTCCAAACCATCCCCCTCACCCTATTCCTCTCTCAGACCAGCACCAACAAACTCAATAGCATCATGGCACCACTGTCATGCCCATCCACTACACAACCACACCCTTCCACCTTATCATAGATTTTGCATATATGGGAATTGGCTCATAACCTTCTCTTCACTTTTTGTCTCCTGTAAACCTATCTTCCAGACTCTAGCTCTGTGAGTCTGCTTAATTTGCTTAATTCATATCAGTGAAGTCATGTAATATTTCTCCTTCAGTTCCTGGCTTATTTTGCTCAACATAAGGTCTTAAAGATTATCCCCTGAGTTAATGCTGCATGCCTTCTTTCAGCTGACTAATATTCCATTGTGTGTATATACCTCAATTTGCTTATCCATTCATCAGTTGATGGACATTTGTGTTGCTTCCAACTTTTGGAAACAGTGAATAATTCCGCTATGAACATTGGCGTGCATATACCTTTTTGTGTCCCTGCTTTTGATTCTTCTGGATATATACCCAGTAGTGGGATTGCTGGATCATATGGCAGTTCTATATTTAGCTTCCTGAGGATCTGCCAAACTGTCTTTCACAATGGCTGCATCATTCTGCATTACACCAGCACTGGATAAGTGTTCCCTTTCCTCCACATCGTCTCCAACACTTGTAGCCCTCTGTTTTTTTTTAATAGCTGCCAGTCTAATAGGTATAAGATGATATCTCATTGCAGTTTTGTTTGCATTTCTCTAATAGCTAGTGATGTTGAGCATCCTTTAATATGCTTCTTAGGCATTTGTTTTTCTTCTTTGAAGAAGTGTCTATTCAAATCACTTGCCCATTTTTTAAATGGGTTGTTTGCCTTTTTATTTTCAAGATGTAGTATTTTTTTTTTTTAAGATTTTATTTATTTATTCATTTATCCCCTCCTTGCTGCTTGTGCTCGCTGGGTCAGCTAACCACACCGTGCGGGCGGGCTTGCCTTCACCAGGAGGCCCCGGGAACCGAACCCGGGGCCTCCCATATGGCAAACGGGAGCCCTACTGATTGAGCCACAGCCGCTTCCCGTATTTTTTAATATATGCTAGATGTTGGGCTCCAATGGGATAGATGGTTACCAAAGTTTTTCTCCATGCAATAGGCTGCCTTTTCACTTCCTTGACAACTCCTTTGAAGTGCAAAAGTTTTTAATTTTGAGGGGTTCCATTTATTCATTTTTTCTTTTGTTGTTTGTGCTTTGGATATAAAGTTTATGAAACCGTTTCCTAATACCAGGTCTTGTAGATGTTTCCCTGCATTATCTTCCAGCATCTTTAGGGTCTTGGCTCTTATATTTAGGGCTTTGATCCATCTTGAGTTAACTTTTGTGTAAGGTATGAGATAGTGTTCCTCTCTCATTCTTTAACATATGAATATCCAGTTTTTTAAGCACCATTTGTTGAAGAGGCCATTCTTTCCCAGTTGAATGATCTTGGTAGCCTTGTTGAATATCAGTTGACCGTATATGGAAGGATCTATATCAGAACTGTCATTTCTTTTCCATTGCACCGTGTGTCTATACTTGTGCCAATACTTGCAGTTTTGACCATAGTAGCTTTGTAGTATGTTTTATGTCAGGTAGTATGAGTCATCCATTTTCATTTTCATTTTTTCAATATGTCTTTGGATATTTGGGACCCCTAGCCCTTCCAAATAAATTTCAAGTTAGCTTTTCCAATTCAGTAAAAAATGCTGTGGTAATTTTTATTGGGATTGCATAAATCTGTAAATCAGTTTCAGCAGTACAGACATAATAAAGATGTTTAATCTTCCTATCCATGAACGGGGAATATTCTTCCATTTATTTAGGTCTTCTGTGATGTCTTTTTAAAATGTTACATAATATACTGTGTACAAATCCTTTATATCTTTAGGTAAATTTATTCCTAGGTATTTGATGTTGTAAATGGAATTTTTTTCTTGATTTCATCCTCAGATTGCTCATTATTCATATATTGAAATGCTACTGATTTTTTTGCATTGATCTTATATCCCGCCACTTTACTGAATTGATTTATAAGGTTTAGAAGCTTCGTTGGGGATTTCTCATGGCTTTCTATATAAAGGATCATGCTATCTGCAAATAGTGAAAATTTACTTCTTCCTTCACAAGTTGGATGCCTTTTATATCCTTTTCTTGCCTAAGTACTTGAACAAGTACTTGTAACACAATATTAAATAAGAGCAATGACAGTAGCCATGCTTGTGTTGTTCCAGATCTTAGAGGGAAGGCTTTTTTAGCATTTCACCATTGTATATGATATTAGCTGTGTGTTTTTTCATATATACCCTTTATCATTTTGAGGAAGTTTCCTTCTATTCCTATCTTTTGAACTGTGTTTTTTTTTTTTTTTTTTCAGGAAAGGGTACTGTGTTTTGTCAAATTATTTTCTTCATCTGTAGAGATGATCATGTGATTTTTATATTTCTATCTGTTAGTGGTATAATACATTGATTTTCTTTTGTTAAGCCATCCTCCATACCAGGGATGAAACCACTTAGTCATGGTGTATAATTTGTTTGATGTGTTATTGAATACAATTAGCAAGTATTTTGTTGAGGATGTTATCATCCAGGTTTATTAGAGTGACTAGTCTATAGTTTTCTTTTCTTGTGGCACCTTTGTGTAGCTTTGGTGTTAGGGTGTTAATGGCATCATAGAATGAGTTAGGCAATGTTTCCTCCATTTCTATTTTTTGGAAGAGTTTAAGCAGAATTGGTGTTAGTTCTCTACAGAGTGTTTGGTAGAATTCACCTATGAAGCTGTCGGGTCCTGGGCTCTTCTTAGTTCAGAGGTTGTTGATGACTAATCCAATCTCATTTTATGTGACTGGTCTGTTGTCTTCATCAATTTCTTCTTTCATCAATGTAGGCTGTTTGTGTGTTCCTAAGAATTTGTCCATTGCATCTAAGTTATCCATCTTGTGGGTATACAATTTTTCAAAGTATCCTCTTATGAACTCTTCATTTCTGTGGGGTCAGTGGTGATATTCCCTTTCTCATTTATTTATTTATGTATTTGCATCTTCTCTTTTTCCTTTTTTAGTCTAGCTAAGGATTTGTCAATTTTACTAATCTTCTCAAAGAACCACCTTTGGGTTTTCTTAAAATTTTCTAGTGCTCTCTTATTTTCAATTTCATTTAGCTCTTCTCTAATCTTCATTATTTCCTTCTTTCTACATGCGTTGGCATTAGTTTGTTGTTTTTTCTAATTCCTCCAGGGGTGCAGTTTGTTCTTTTATTTTAGTTCTCTCTTCTTTTTTAATACAGGCTTTTATGTCTATAAATTTCCCTCTCAGCACTGCTTTTACTGCATCCCATAAATTTTGATAATTTGTGTTGTCATTTTCATTTGTCTGGGTAGTTACTTATTTCTTTTGCAGTTTCCTCCTTGACTTACTGATTGTCTAAGGGTGTGTTGTTTAACTTCCATATCTTTGTGCCTAATCTGGTTTTCTGTCCCTTGCTTATTCCCAGCTTCATTCTTTTGTGGTCGGAGAAATTACTTTGTATGGTTTCAATCTTCTGAGTTCATTGAGAGTTGTTCTATGCCCCAGCATGTGGTCTAAGATAATGATCCATGTATACTCAAGAAAAATGTATATCCTGCTATATTTGGGTGTAATGCTCTGTATATGTCTACTAGGTCTAGATCCTCTAATAGATTATTCAAGATCTCTGTTACTTTATTGATCCTTGCCAAGATGTTTTGTCTAATGGTCATAATGGTGTATTAAACTTACACACTATAATTATAGAGACATCTATTTCTCCATTCAGTTTTTCCAATGTTTGCCTCATGTATTTTGAGACATCCTTGTTTGGTGCAAAAATGTTTATGGTTGTTCTTTCTTCATGATACATTACCCTTTTTATTAATATATACTCTCCTTCTATGCCTTTTTGATAATTTTTCATTTAAAGACTGTTTTGTCTGATATTAGTCTAGCTACTCCTACCATTTTGTTGTTGTTGTTGTTATTCTTTGCATGTAAATTTGTTCTCCAGCCATTCACTTTCAACCTCCTTGCATCCCTGGATCTATGGTAAGTTTCTTGTAGACTTAATATTGATGGGTCATAGTTCCTTATCAATTCTGACAATTTGTGTCTCTTAATTGGAGACATTAATCCATTAACATTCAATGATAATACTGTCTAGGAATTACTTATATTAGCTGTATTTTCTTTAGTTTTCTGTATGTCATATATTGTTTTTATTTCTCTTTTCATCTTTTTAGCTATTCTTACCATAAATCTTATTTCCTACACTCTCCTCCAACCCTCTTTCTCTTGTTTTTCCCTTTCAACCTGCAGAACTCCCTTTAGTATTTCTTGAAGGGTAGGTTTTTTATTGATAAATTCTTAATTTCTGTTTATCTGTGAATATATTGAACTCTTCTTCATTTTTGGATGCCAACTTTGCTATATAGAGAATTATTGGCTGGAAGGTATTTTTTTTTTAGCAACTTGAATATGTCATATCACTTTCTTCTTGCCTCCATGGTTTGAGATGAGAAATCAGCACTTAATCTTTTTGAGCTTCCCTTGTATGTGATGGATCTCTCTTCTTTGCTGCTTTCAATATTCTCTTTTTGTCTTGTCCATTGGCCAATTTGACAATATGTCTTGCAGTAGGCCTCAGAATTTATACTGTTTGAGGTGTGCTGCACTTCCTGGACATGTACGTCCATGTCCCTCAAAAGTGTGGGGAAGTTTTCAGCCATTATTTCCTCCAACACTCCTTCTACTCCTTTTCCCTTCTCTCCTCACTCTGGAATTCCTGTAAGGCATATATTCGTGTATTCCATGTTGTCAATCATATCCCTAAGTTCCTGCTGGAATTTTTCTATCTTTTTTCTATCTGTTCTACTACCTCTTTGATTTCAGATGTACTGTCTTTGACATCATTAATTTTTTCCTCTGCTTGTTAAAATCTGCTGTTATGTGCTTCGAGTGTATTTTTCATTTCTTACATTGTGCCCTTCATGACCATCATATCCATTATCTTTTTATGTATGTTTACAATTTCTTCAGTATGTTCCCCTGGTGTCTTCTTAATATCCTGTATCTCTTTCTTTTTTTTTTTTTTTTCTCTTTTGACCTGGTCTTTATTCAAAATAAGCTGTCCAAACTGTATCTCTTTCTTCACTTAATTAAGTTAATTAAGAATATTTGTTTGGACATCATTGATTAGTTGGCCCAAATATTAGTTGTAATATTTGTTGTTTTTGGCATCTGTTTATCTTGATGTGTTTATTTGGTTGGTTAGTTTCTCTTTCTACTCTAGGGCTTTATTTTGTTGTTTTGTGTGTTTGTGTGTGGTAAGTTTCCTTTTTGACACTCTGTTCCTCTTATTTTATATCATTGTAGTTATTTGTGTTCCCTTGCAGAAAAAAATATGATCAGAGAAAAGGAAAGAGATAAGAAGAGAAAAAGAATAATAGTAATAATAATAATAACAATGAAGTAGAAAAGAAACCCCATTAAAGAGCTAGGAAAATAAATAAGTAAAATGATAAAAAAAAATTAAAAACTTACAAAGGAACAGGAATAGAAAAAAGTGGAATAGAATAAATGAAACAAGAAACAAAGTAGAGAAAAAATAGAATGAATTAAAAGGCCAGAATGATTGATGAGAAGAGAGGAAAAGAAAAAGAAAAAGAGAAAGGAAAGCCAAGCAAAAATAAGTAGAATGAAAGAAAAAAAAAAGAAAAAAAGAAGATAGAAAAATGAAGGAAAGAGATGAAATATATTAGGTAGAAAAATAATTGAAAAAAAGAAAGCAAACAAAGAAAAGGGAGAGATAACAAACAAGAAACAACAACAACAACAAAAACGTCAAAAACAGGAACAGCTGTCTTCCCTCTTAAGCCCCTGTATTAATCAGCCAAAGGGGTGCTGATGCAAAATACCAGACATCTGTTGGCTTTTATAAAGGGTATTTATTTGGGGTAGAAACTTATAGATACCAGGCCATAATGCATAAGTTACTTCCCTCACCAAAGTCTATGAGGGTTCCAAATTCCTGGGTTCATCTCTTCCCAGGGCTTCATTCTCTCCAGGATAAGCTGCTTGTTCTCTCCACAAGGCCAGCTGTATACTATCAGGCAAATGGCTCATCTCTTTTCCTGGGGCCTTCTCTCTTTCTTCATGACCAAACTCCTCTGCGTGCTTACTTCCCCAGGCTCCAGTATTACAACTCATCATCAGAACTCCAACTCAAGCCTCCAACTAACTCCTCTGTTCTGGCTGTAGTTTTAACTCTAAGTCCCCACCCACCAAGGGGCGGTGACTCAACGTCCTACTGACATGGCCCAGTCAAAGCCCTAATCATAATTTAATCATGCCCAGAGGAGCAGACCAGTTTACAAGCAAAACGAATATTTGTTTTTGGAATTCATAAATAATGCCAAACTGCTACAGCCCCTAAGTAGCTTCTCAAGTTGCTGGTGTTCATCAATCAGTCTCTCTTCAGCGTGACCTCTCTAGGTGATGTACTGGGTTTTAGCAAATAAAATGAAGGGGGAAAAAAGGAACCAATAAAAATAAAAGAATAAAAAAGAAAAGATCCAAGGACCCTAAAACAGGAATAAATCTATCTATATGATCCCTTTCATAATGTACCAACTGTGTGCCTGATAACCTGGTGAATGGTGGATTAACTCTCTGGATCACGTCTCTAAGAAGACACAGGGATGGAACCATGGACTCTGTTTACACAAGGCAGGAATTCCTCCACTGAGTTAAACTGGCTCCAAAGCTTAAGCAGCCTACAGAAAGCTTATCTGATTCTTTCTATCCCCTTTCCGTCAGGCAAGTTAAGCTTCTAACTGTTTGCCAAGCTGAGCTGTTTAGGTGTCTGTCTCTGCCCACTTTCTCCCAGGTCAGCTGGGTATGATATACTGACTGATCAGATCTCCCCATCTGTAGCAGTTTGGCAGTTTGATATAGTTATGAATTCCCTTGGTGGGTGGGGAATCAAATATAAAAGGCATGGCAAAAGACAGAGTTGGAGTAGTTTTTGAATTGGAAATTCTCATGTTGGAGTTTTGATGCTGGAACCTGGGGAGGTGAGCAGACAGAGGACTTTGGTCATGAGGAAGGAGAGAAGGCCCCAGGATAGAGACGAGCCATTTCACTGACCGTCTATAGCTGGCCTTGTGGAGAGAGGCAAAGCCTAGGGAGCCTTATAGTCTATAGATGACCTTGTGGAGGAAACACAGGAGCTGAGCCCAGAGAGAAACAGAGCCCCAGGAAGAGAGGAACGCATGAAACCTGAACCCACACAGATGTAGGCAGCCATCTCGCTCCAACATGTGGCAATAGACTTTGGTGAGGGAAGTAACTTATGCTTTATGGCCTGCTAACTGTGGACTTCTACCTCAATTAAATACCCTTTATAAAACCTAACCAATTTCTGGTATTTTGCATCAGCACCCCTTTGACTGACTAATAACACCTCCCTTCTCCCCATAGCCACCTCAGTGTTAGTTGGTCAGTTGTGGACCCTCTGAGATTCAAAGGGGTCTCATCTGGCCAAACTCACCAAAAAGAAACCACTCTCCACCCTTCACCAGATCCCTCTTCCTCCCTGGGGAATGCTTTGTCTCATTCCATTGGTTACAATGAGTCAAGCATTTACCCAGGCTATTTGCCTTGAGGATGGGGTATATGTGCCATTTCCAGACATAGAGTGAGTAACTCAAGGTTTTCCTTTGGCTTCTTTCTCTGTCTAGTTCCCTCCTGAATGATGCACAGCACTTTTCCATTCTATATATATCAAAGCAGCTCCTTCAGATAGGTTTTTTTCCCTTTCTCTGTTCTTTATTTGTGAAGGAATTGGACTTTGCCTACTTATTCTGATGCCATTTCCCCAGAATTCCTAAAATATATTGTTTGGAATGTAAAGTATATGAAAAAAATCTAACCCTAAAAGATATGCATTTGGAAAACAGGAGAACATTTAAATAGTCTTTTCAGATCATCATGAGAATCCTCATTAAATCACCAGAACCCAACAGATAGTAATTTTTTAAAGATTAATTTCAATATAAAATACAAACTCAATATCAGTAATGTCTTGGGTTATTGAGAAAATACTTTTCAGCTTGTGGAATCCTTGAAAAGATTTCAGGGACCCAAAAACATCCCTAGGCCACACTTTGAGAACATCTACAATCAATATATACTTGAAAGGGACCAGAAGACATTCTTTTCAACAAGTCAATTAAATGCTGATTCCTTTCAAGAACATCAGCATCCTTGAAAACTCTGTATGGCTCTATCCTGTTGTCTGGAGAAGACATATGCATTTGTGGGCAGTATTGTATACATGCATGTGAAAATAAATACTTCTAAATACTGACAGATTTTGATAATTGAATAAAATGTGCTGGTTTCTCAGCTTAATCCACAAACCCAGGAACCTAAAACTGCATTATTTACCCCTCATAGATTGAAATTTCCTAACACTACCTTGAGCCCATATTGTACAATATTTGAAAGTTTAAACTTGTTTTAACTCCTTTTAGACCACACAGAACTACTTTACATAAGTCAAGGCCAAGGAGGACATTTTCCATGATAATTGTCCCTTGTATTTGAATACCATCCAATCCTTCGGCAGGAAAACAGCTCACCAAATTAAAGGGGCTGCACAAATACATATCAAGCTACTATGGTTGCTTCTATATAGATGTCTCATTCAATCAAGTATCAGATGGAAACATTAACTCTGCACTTCCATAGGAATATAGAATTTCATATTCATTTACTATTTGGCCAATGGAGTCTGAGGGAAGCAATTTTAGTGTTTCCACTTGAACCTTCCAAAAATAATAAAGCCTATTCTTAGGATCAGGAAAAGAGATATAATATGAAGATTCTGTTTTATTCTCTCCATGGATCCCCAAAATATTTTCTGGTCTTGGGTAAATAATGACAGCCTGTACAGCTGGCTCCATTGGGCCCACTGGGAGATGCACTCAGGCAAAAAGCATTAGCCACATTCAGTGGTGTAGATCTCAGCAGTGTTTTATAGTGTCTGGAAATTAGTGACAGCCTGTATCCAATGCTCTCAAGAAGGACTGGGCATTTCCCTTTTACTTAATGTAGGATTAACCTGATAAACAGCTGCAGTATGTCAAAGAGTAGTCTCTAAGTAAGATGTATAGTGTAGAAGGTGGTTTAGTGTCCCTTCTCAAAGGAAAATGAACACTTGTCAATCAAGAGGTTCTGGGGCTGTAAAGTGGCTGAGGAAATAGTATTGCATTTTGATGCCCCACTAAAATGTCTTGAGCTAGCCACAAGTAAAATGGAAAGCTTCTTCATTACAATATATATATATATATATATATCATATGTGTTGGCTTCCCATCTATTTAGTCCCTTAGGATCCACTTTATCCAGGAGTCGTTCTCACAGATGTCTGCAAAAAAATCAGTTTGATTACCACATTTACTTTGTGGTTGCAGTTTATACTGATAATTTCTCTCATCTTGTCTCTGAGAGTTGCACATTGCTACTTGACTTTTTCTCTCTGGGAATTCAATCCACTGCAGTTTCCCAACATCTCTAGTGTATTTGTAATAACTGTGGCATAGCTACACAAGGATGTTTTTCACCCCATCAGTAATGCATTTCTTTTCTTTTTCTTTTTTCAAACAAACTAATTCCATTGATACATACCAACAAAGCATACAATTCATCCAAAGCTGACAACCAACAGCACTTGGCACAATCACACAGCTGTGCGCTCATCACTCCAATCACCACGAGAGCATTTTCATCACTTCAATAACAAAAACAATAAACTGAAAACAGACAAACAAGAAAATTCCTACCTCCCAATCTCTCTATGCTTCCTTTGCTGCACACAGCTGCCACCTCTGTCCACTCCTGCAAAACTGTTCAACTGTTTACCAAGCAGTTTTATTGAAATATATTCACACACCATATGATCCATCAAAATTATATAATCAATGGCTTCTAGTATAATCACAATGCTGTACACTTACCATCTCAAAGATTTAGAACAATTTCATTACTCCAAAAAGAATGGCTCCACAACCCTCAGCAGTCCTTCCTCAGCCCTACATAACCACTAACCCAATTTCATCATTATAAATTGATCCATATTTACCTTTTATGTAAAAGGAATCATACAATATGTAGTACTTTGTTTCTGGTTTCCTTCACCTCGCATAATGATTTTTTGCCTGATATTAATGTTTTATAATATCAACCTAAATTTGTTCAATTTCAAAGAAAAATGGTCTTATATATGCAATTTTACTCATATTCATATTTCACGTAGTGTATTTATACTTCACATAATATATTCAGTTCATAATAGCTCAATCATACAGTATTTGTCCTTCTGTGTATGGCTTGCTTCACTCAAAACAAAGGCCTCCAGTCTCATTCATATTGTCATATATTTCACGACTTCTTTTTACTACTGCATAATATTCCATCATGTGTATACTACACAATTTATTTATCCATTCATCAGTTGGGTTACCTCCAACCCTTGGCTATTGTGAATAAAGCCCCTAGGAACATCGCTGTGCAGATGTCTACCCGTGTTACTGCTCTCAACTCTTCTGGGTATACACCTTCAATGGTATTGCTGGGTCCCATGGCAATTCTGTATTCAACTTCCTTAGGAACTACCAAAGAGTCTTCCACAGTGGCTGTACCATTCTACATTTCCACCAACAGTGAGCAAGGGTTTCTATCTCTCCACATGCCCTCCAACATTTACAGTCCTCCAGTTTTTCAATGATATCTCATTGTAGCCTGACCTGCATTTCCCCAATGACCAGTGATGCCGAACATTCGTTCATGTGTTCCTTTGGCACCAATATTTCTTCCCTAGACAGCTGTCTACCAAGTCTTTCACCCACCCCTCAATTGGATAGTTTATCTTTCCACTACTGACTTGTATGATCCACCTATATATCATGGTCACTAAACCCACACCAGACATGTGATTGCCAAACATTTTCTCCCATTGAGTCATTTGCCCCCTCATCCCTCCAACAAGGTCCCTTGAGGTGCGAAAGTGTTGAATCTCAAGGATGTCCCATCCATCTATTTCTTCTCCCACTGCTCATGCTCTGGGTGTAAGGTTTAAGAAACCACCATTTACCACAAAATCTTGAAAATGTTTCCCTATGTTTTCTTCTAGGAGCTTCACAGTTGTTGCTTTTATATTTAGGTCCTTGATCCATCCTGAGCTAATTTTTGTATAAAGTGTGAGAGAGGGATCTTCTTTCTTTCTTTTGGATATGGCTTTCCAATTCTCCCAGCACCATTTGTTGAATACATTGTTCTGGCTCAGCTGGGTGGGACTAGCCTTATTTCAAAAGTAACTGACTGTAGATGTAAGGGTCAATTTCTGAGTTCTCGATTTGGTTCCATTGGTCAAACTATCTTTCCTTATATATGTACCATGCTGTTTTTACCACTGTACTTTAAAATGCATATGCTTTATTTATTTTTTTTTTGAATTAAGCAAACTTTTATTGAAGCATAAATTGTGGTATAGAAATACATTTTAACTGATTTCAACACCATGAAGGGAGAATTTATGGCACCAAAAGTTCCCCTCCTCTGTCACACTAAGATTTAGATTACTATCCAATCTACAGTTTTCATTTTCCTAGGCTTTTTCCCATACAAATTTGTGCACTTTATCAAACATTAGGTAGAATTCTACTTAAAAAAAAAAAAAAAAAAAAGAAAAAAACCAGACCTCAAGCCAATAAATGTCATCAAATCTGCTGGGATACTGTTCAAGAACAAAATCCACTTTGAGTATTGGTCCTCAAAAAACCAGAGCATCAAACATTAGGTGCTATGCTACTTACAGAATCACAAACTGATTGCACATTGATTGAATGCTTCTTCAATGAAACTTTCAACAACGTGCTTAAAATAAGTCAAAACAGTGTTCCAACCACTTGATTTAAAACCAAGTAGACTGTTTAGAAACACTAAAAAAGGTGTTTCATATATCAATACGGAAGGAACAAACACATCACGGTACCAATCCAGAAAGAATCAAAAATATTGAGGACAAGAATAAATACAAAATTTAATTAGCTTCACTGTTCTCTCAGCTGCTTAAATCCCAGAATATGCAAATATAGCTAAAAGATGCCTACTCTTGACAGCATATATTTCTTGTCAATTCCCATTAAGTGACTATTTTGGAATTTCATATTATGTTTTATGAATAGCATTCTGCTTCACTGTGACACCTGAATAACCTGGATAGCTCTCACTCTGAGCAGTCACTTCATTTATCCTATCAAATCATGGTGAAAGGAAACACATGAAGTCAGAACAGTATCACATGCACCACAAACCACTAAGTCACAGTACTTTAAGTCTCAGGATATGTTAGCAAAGACATTGATTCTGCTTTGAACCAAAGCTTTCAGTGTATTATTAATGGAAATTAGTGGAAATGGCTGCTAAAGTAAAAGTTGAAGTGAATGACCCGAGCTGACTTGACTGAATCCAGTACCTTTAATCTATATCTCCCTAATAAATTTTGTGATAAACACCATTTATACTACTTAGCACATTAGTAAAGGCACAGTGCTCATGATAAGCTAATCTTATTTACTGACCTACTAGGGAGACAGCATGGCTTAAGATTTCCATATAATTCTGCCCATGCACCCTATTCTCAAGCTACAGCACTCTATTTTTGTCACCAATCTACCAATAAAAAAGGAGACCAAATTCATGTGACCTTAAAGGAAAATTGGGACCAGGGTCCACTCCCTTTTCCCCTCTTGGGTATGAGATTAGTATAAAACCACAGTATAAGAGTATTGCTTTATTGGGGGGGGGGCTGAGAGGAAGGAACTCCATGGTAAGGACTACAAATGGAGGGAGCAATGTTAAAATAATTCACAAAATGAATAACTGCAGTCATTTTCTTAATAGAACTTGACTAGTGGAAAAAAAAACTTTAATTGCTGTTGCAAAAAAACATCTGTTATGAAGTAGAAATTGGTTTCAATAACATTAGTAGAGAATATATTCTAGAAACTGGAGGTAACTGGATGTAAAATTCAGGCAGCAATTTAATAGAACAGTCCCAGATGGTTTGGCTGAGGCCAACACCTAATGAGGACGAAAGCCTTGTCTGTGGGGAATTTTGGATGATACCTGGAGAAATATTATACTATGCATAAACCAAATTGAATTGTTTTCACAAGTGTTGTAAAGTTTCATACAGTAAAAGGTTTTTTCTACATGCACTTCAGTTTCATAGCAAGAGTGGCATAGAATACCTAAACACAGAAGAGAGCATTCATGCAAGATATCTAATTCCTTGATATAATAATGCATACAACAATTCAAAGTGATTACACTATGATTACAACTAGGGCTTTCTGCAACTACAAGGTGGTGGTTATGGAAAGCATGGCCCCCGGTATCAATATCTAGTAAGTAGCCACCACTTTCTTCTATGTGTGTTCTCTTTTTTCATTTTTTCTTCATTTTTCTTAATCAACTCTGCTGTTGTTGCTGATTCTTAGCAAAGCTGATAAAAACAAAGTTGTAATCATTGAACATAGCACTCTGGCAATCAAGACGTTTGAAACCTTCTATCTTCTGGGGTGAAGAAAGCACTGTGCGACATTTAGAACTCTGATTGACAAACAAGGTGGTCACAAATTTTCCTGGCTTGAAGACTTCCACAACTTTCCTGATCAGGTCATCATAGGAGGTCATACTTAAGTTTGTTTCAAAGCTAACATAAGAAAATTCTGGTTCTGGAGTGATGTGAATAGTCCAATAAGTTCCATCCGATTTCATTCCATTCATCGAATACCCACAAGGATTGAACAGTGTGGCATCAATGACAGAACCTGGTATCAGGTCACGAATTCCACTCTCACGAGTGACATCCTTTGCAGTAACACCATCTTTCATGTAGAACTGGTCCATAACTGCTGGGTCAAGCTCACTCATCAGAATTTCCAGGGTTTGATCTGGCTGATTGATTACACGACTCTCTGGGAAATCCAGAGTATACAAGTACCAACAGTCAGAATTCATCCGTCCCATACAATATGCTGCTCCATTTGTGAAAATTGCATTAAGAAACTCTATTTATTCCTGGAAATTCCGGTGTGGGTACCCTTGGTGAGAAGGCTTCATGAAATTCTTACGAGAATAAAAGAAGCTTTGAATTGAGTCAAACCCACTGTAATCCCTAGCAAGCTTCAACAGGGGAACCAGTGCTTTCAGTAAGAGGGTGGTACCACATGTCTTCAAAATGAAACGTCTCTTGGAGACAACATGCTACTCTCACTGAGTACATAAGCTTCCTGCTTGTTAGTTTTTGTCACACTTATGATTGAACATTGCACATCCTTCAAAAGTATGTCCCACTCAGATCTTGGGACGGTGCGGAGATCCCCAGATCCTTGTTTTGCGTCGGGCTGCTGCCGGGAGAACCAAACCTCCAGCAGCTTCTCGGTCCCTTCAAAAAAATGTGCAGCTTCCATCACCGTGAGACTAGCGAACAACCAACAACCACAGAAAATCAACTAAATTAAATCTTTTCTCCCGCCGCTGCGGATTGTTCCAGCTGTGTTACTAAAGTTCAGGTTCCTTTTTTTTTTTTTTTTTTTTGCTATAATTTTATATTAACTTTTTTTAAAAAAAGGATTAACAAATTTTCCCCGGCTTTTTGTTGTGAGCGAAAGTTGAAACGTGAGTCTGTTGGAAATGAGAGGCAGATACAGTTCAGTCTCTTGTAGTTCGCTACTTCCCGGTTACAGAGAGTAGAGCGAGCGCTAGCTAATGTCGCCGGCCATACTGTGTAAGCCAAGTAATATGCTTTAAAATCAGGAAGTGAGAGTCCTCTGACATCAATCTTTTCTAAGACATTTGTGGCTATTTGGAGCCCCTTACCCATCCAAATATTGGATGGGCAAGGGCTTTTCAATCTCCGCAAAAGAGGCTTTTGGGATTTTTATTGGGATTGTGTTGAATCTGTAAATCAGTTTGGGTAGAATTGACACCTTCACGATATTCAGTCTTCCGGTCCATGAACACAGAATGTCCTTCCATTTATTTAAGCCTTCTTAGTTTTTTTTAAACAATGTTTTGTAGTTTTCTGAATCCTGGTCTTTTATGTCCTTGGTTAAGTTTATTCCTAAATATTTGATTGTTTTAATCATTACTATAAATTGAATTATTTTTCTGATTTCCTCCTCAGATTGCACATCAATAGTGTATAGAAATGCTATTGATTTTTGCATGTTAATCTTATATCCTGCCAATTTGTTGAACTTGTCTTTTATTCTGGTAGCTTAGTGTGGATTTTACAATATTTTCTACATCTGAGAACATGTCATCAGTGAAGAGGGAAAGTTTTACTTCTTCCTTTCCTATTTGGATGATCTTTAATTCTTTGTCTAGCCTAATTGCTCTAGCTAGAACTTCTAGCACAGTATTGAATAATAATGGTGACAGTGGGCATCCTTGCCTTGGTCCTGATGAAAGCAGGAAAGCTTTCAGTTTTCCTCATTGAGTACAGTGCTAGCTGTAGGTTTTTCATATATGCACTTTAACATATTGAGAAAACTTCTTTCTATTCCCATCTTTTGGACTGCTTTTATCAAGAAAGGGTGCTGTATTTTGTCAAATGCCTTTTGTACATCAATCGAGAGGATCATGTGATTTTTCTTCTTGAATTTATCAATGCAGTTTATTACACTAATTAATTTTATTGTGTTGAATCACCCTTGCATACCTGGGATAAAACCAACTCAATTGTGGTGTATAATTCTTTTAATGTGCTTTTGGATTCTGTTTGAAAGTATTTTGTTGAGGATTTTTGCATCTATATTCATTAGAGATATTGGTCTGTAATTTTCTTATTTCATAATATTTTTTAATGCATTTTTTTTATTGTGGGTAAAAATCCAAATTTTCACAATACATACCAACATTTGCAAAATGATATATAAATGTATATGCATTTATGTGCATTTGCTTACAAAAATGTTATTTATGTATATATATAAATATATTTTAAGAGGTGCTTAGATACCCAAAATATTACACGGAACCCACTGGGATTCCCATGTTGCCCACCTCCCATACCTCCCACCACATCCCACACAAACATCTCCCACAAGTGTGGCCCACCACCCTCAATGGACTTACACATCCTGGGGCCTTGCCACCAACCATAGACCACAGTTCACACCATAGACAACACTCTCTCCCACACAGTTTTGAGTGATGTGTGCTGTTTTAAAATGGCCTACATCCGTTGATCTGGTTTGGGTATTAGGGTGATGTTGGCTTCATAAAATGAGCTTGCTGGTATTCTTCCTGTTCAATTTTTTGGATGATCTTGAGCAAGATCGGTATTAGGTCGTCTTTGAATAATTGGAAGAACTCACCTCCAAAGTCATCTGATTCTGGGCTTTTCATCTTTGGGAGGATATTGATGTTGGTTTCAATCTCTTCAATTGTGATTGATTTGTTGAGGACTTCTGTTTCTTCTATGGTCAATGTAGGTGGTTTGTGTGTTTCTAGGAATTTGTCCATCTTGTCTACATTTTCTTGTTTTTGTCATAAACTTTTTCATAATATCCTCTTAAAAGATCTCTTATTTCTGTGGGTCATTGGTAATGTTCCCCCTCTAATTTCTGATTTTATTTATTTATTTATTTCTTTGTCAGTATAGCTAAGTGTTTGTTGATTTTGTTGTTCTTCTCAAAGAACCAAGTTTTAGTTTTGTTGATTCTCTCTATTGTTTTTTTTTTTGTGTGTGTGTGTGTGTGTGTGTGTGTTCTCAATTTCATTTATTTCTGCTCTGATGTTTACTATTTCTTTCCTTTGCCTTGATTTGGGATTAGTTTGCTTTTCTTTTTCTAGTTCGTCCCAGTTTGCAGTTAGAGATTCAATTTTAGCCCTTTCATCTTTTCTAATGTCAGTACTGAGGGCTATAAATTTCCCTCTCAGCACTCTTTGTGGTGTTCAAAATTTTGATATGTTGTGTTCTCATTTTCATTCATCTCAAGATATTTGCTGAATTATCTTGCAATTTCTTCTTTGGCCCACTAGTTATTTAAGAGTGTGCTGTTTAATCTCCATATATTTATGAATTTTCCCATTTTTCATTTTCCATCCATTACTGATTTTTAGCTTCATTCCATTGTGAACAGAGAAAGTATTTGTATAATATCAATCTTTTAAAATTTATTCAGACTTGTCTTGTGACCCAAGATATGGTTTATCTTGGAGAAGGATACATAAGCACTTGAAAAGAATATACATGCTGCTCTTTTGAGGTGCAATGCTCTATAGATGACTGCTAGATCTAGTTCATCTGTCATATTATTCAAGCTTTCTGTTTATTTATCCTCTGTCCAGATTTCTATCCAATACTCAGGGTGGTGCATTGATGTCTCCAACAATTATACTAGAGACACATATTTCTCACTTCAGTTTTTCCAGTGTGTCCCTCATGTATCTTGTGGCACTGAGATTAGGTTTAAATGTTCAGTGTAGTTATTTTTTCTTGCTGAATTGCCCCCTTTATTAATATATAATGACTTTCCTCATCCCTTTTAACAGTTTTGCATTTAAAATCTTTTTTGTCCGACATTAATATTACTACTCCAGCTCTTTTTTTTTTGCCTTTAAAAATATATATATATATTTATTTATTCATTTTTTTTCCTTTCTCTTTTCTTTTTCTAAACTTTCACTTTTAACCTTGTTGTTTCCTTACATCTGAGGTGAGTCTCTTGTAGATGCATATAGATGGCTCATATTTTTCCATCCACTCTATCAGTCTATGTCCCTTTATTGGGGAGTTCAAGCCAATAACATTTAATGTTATCACTGTAAAGACATTACTTACTTCCTCCATTTTGAGCTTTGGATTTCTGTTGTGATATCATACTATTGTCTATCTTTTTACTCTCTAATTTACTCTTTCTAATAATGTTCATTTCTACACTCTTGTACAAGTCTCTTGCCCTTGTTTTTTTCCTTTCATACTACAGCCCACTCTTTAGTATCTTTTGTAATTCTGGTCCTTTAGTAACATATTCTATCTTTTTTTATCTGTGAAGAGTTTGTACTCCCCTTCATTTTTAAGGGTAGCTTTGCCAGATACAGAATTCTTGGCCAGCACTTTTTATCTTTCAGTATCTCAAATATATCATACTACTTTCTTTTCTCTCCTCCATGTTTTCTGATGAGAGGTCAGCACTTATTCTTATAGAGTTTCCCTTGTATATGATGCTTTTCTTTTGCTGCTTTCAGAATCTTCTATTTATCACAGATTTATGTGATTCTGAATAGTAGGTCTGTCAGGGTAGTTCTATTCATATTTATTCAATTTGGGGTGCGTTGTTCTTCTTGGAATTGATATTCATGTCTTTTCAAAGGGTAGGGGAGTTTTAGTCATTATTTCTTTAAATGTTCTTTTTGCCCCTATCCAATTTCTTCTCTTTCTGGGACACCGATAATGCATATGGTTTGTAATGGCCCCACTCTCATTTCTGATTTTATTTATTTGTGTCTTCACTTTTTTCTTTGTCATTCTAGCTAAGGGTTTGTGGATTTTGTTGATCTTCTCAAAGAACAAACTTTTAGTTTTATTTGATTCTTTTGTGTTGTTGATCTCAATTTCATTTATTTCTGCTCTGATCATTACTGTTTTTTTCCTTTGGCTTGATCTGGGATTAATTTGCTTTTCTTTTTCTAGTTCCTCCAGGTGTGCAGTTAAGTCCTCAATTTTAGCTCTTTCTTCTTTTTAATGTAAGCATTGAGGGCTATAAATTTCCCTCTCAGCACTGCCTTTGTGGTGTCCAAAGGTTTTTATATATTGTGTTCTCATTTTCATTCATCTCAAGATATTTGCTGAATTATCTTGCAATTTCTTCTTTGACCCATTAGCTATTTAAGAGTGTGTTGTTTAATCTCCTTATATTTATGAATTTTCCCATTTTCCATCCATTACTGATTTTTAGCTTCATTCCATTGTGATCAGAGAAAGTATTTGTATAATATCAATCTTTAAAAATTTATTCAGACTTGTCTTGTGACCCAACATATGTTCTATCTTAGAGAAGGATCCATGAGCACTTGAAAAGAATATATATCTGCTCTTCTGGGGTGCAATGCTCTGTAGATGTCTGTTAGGTATAGTTCATTTATCACAATATTCAAGTTCTCTGTTTCTTTTTATCCTCTGTGAAGATGTTCAATCCAATAATGAGAGTAGTGTATTGAAGTTTCGAACTATAATTATAGAGACATGTAATTTGTCCTTCAGTTTTGCCATGGTGTTCCTCATGTATCTTGTGGCACTTAGGTTAAGTGCATAAATATTTAGTATAGTAATTTATTCTTGCTGAATTGCCCCTTTTATTAATATTTAATTTGAAATCTATTTTGTCTGATATTAGTATTGTTACTCCAGCTCTTTTTTGGTGACTATTTGCATGGAATATCTTTTTCTAACCTTTCACTTTTAACTTGGTTCTGTCTTTATGTCTGAGGTGGGTCTCTGGTAGACAACATATAGACAATTCATATTTTTTTACCCATTCAATTCTCTATGTCTTTTGATTGGGGAGTTCAATTTATAACATTCAGTGTTATCACTGTAAAGGCATTATTTACTTCATCCATTTTGTCCTTTGGCTCTCTGTTGTCATATTGTTCTATTGTCTGTCTTTTACCCTTTAGTTTACCCTTCCTAATAATCTTCATTTCTAAACTCTTCTCCAAATCTCTTGTTGTTGTTTTTTCCTTTCAGGCTGTGGGATTCCCATTATTATCTCTTGTAATTCTGGTCTTTTGGTAACCTATTTTATTAGTTTTTATTTGTCCTTGAAGATGTGGAACTCACCCTCATCTTTGAAGGATAGTTTTGCAAGATACAGAATTTTTGACTAGGCAGTTTTAGTCTTTCAGTGCATTAAATATATCATACCTCTTTCTTCTCTTCTCCATGGATTCTGATGAGAAGTTGGCACATAGTCTTATCAATTTTCCCTTCTATGTGATGCTTTGTTTTTCTCTTGCTCCTTTCAGAATCCCCTATCTCTGATATTTGTCATTCTGAATAGTAAATGTCTCAGGGCGGGTCTATTCGGATTTATTCAGTTTGGGGTGAGTTGTCATTTTTGCATGCTGATATTTATGTCTTTGAAAAGGGTTGGGAAGTTTGCAATCATTATGTCCCTAAATATTCTTTCTGCCTCTTTTCCGTTGTCTTCTCATTCTGGGAAAACAATAACATCGATGTCTTCTGTGCATTTGGCATTGTGATTCAATTGCCTGAGACACATGTGTTAGTCAACCAAAGGGGTGCTGATGCAAAATACCAGAAATCTGTTGGGTATTATAAAAGGTATTTATTTGGGGTAGAAGGTTAGAGTTACCAGGGCATGAAGATTAAGTTACTCCCTCACCAAAGTCGGTTGCCAGGTTTTGGAGCAAGCTGGCTGCCAACATTCAGCTTTCCTCTTCCTCTTAAGGCTCCATGATCAGTTTTCCTAGGCTTTGTCTCTCTTCCTGGGGCTTGATTCTCTCTGGGCTCAGCTGCATTTTTATCTCCACAAGGCCAACTGTGAACTGTCAGGCGAATGAATCATCTCTTTCCTGGGGCTTTCTGTCCTTCCTCACAACCAAGCTCCTCTGTGTGCTTACTTCCCTGGGCTTAAGCTAAAAAACTCAGCATCAGAACTCCAACTCTATTCTGTGCCATGTCTTTTTTATCTGTGAGTCCCTACACACGCAGTGGTAGGGCCTCAACACCCTACTTATGTGGGCCAATCAAAGCCCTAAACATATTTTAACCATGCCCAGAGGAACAGACCAGTTCACAAACATAATCCAATACCTATTTTTGGAATTCATAAATAATGCCAAACTGCTACAACACTGTTCTATTTTTTTCCTTTCTCTTCTCTTTCTTTTCTCCTGTCTTTTCCAGTTCAGATATTCTGTCTTAGAAATCACTAATTCTGTCTTTGAACAATTCAATCTTCTTTTATTTGGCTTTACTATATTTTTTATCTTATCCATCAAGTCTTTCAATTCCATAAGGTCTGTTACTTGTCTTTGCAGTCTTTAAAATTGTTCTTTATGCTCACCTAGTGTCTTCCTTATGTCCCTTTTTTCTTTAGTCATATTTACTTTTAATTCTTTGAAGTGATTTAAGAGAGTTGTGTGATTATCACTGATTACTTTTATTAAATCCTTTATCTCTTCAGGATATTTGGTTAGTTCCTTTGGCTGGCCCACCTCTTTCTGTTTCCTAGTATGGCTTATAATTTTTTGCTGATATCTAGGCTTCTGAATTGGTGAATTTATTCTGATGGTCAATTTCTCTTTTTTGCTGGTTGTTTTTTTTTTTCCTACAGCTCTTCTTTTATATTTGGCTCAATGTATCCTAAGTCTTTAAAATTGCTTGGCTTAAGTCATCAAAACCAAGCCAGGGACTCCTAAAGGGGTGCAGATTTTCTCCCAGGGCTGGGAAATAGAATACCATAAACTGTTTTTGTCCACGCAATTCCAAAACAGCCAGCAGATGGAGATCATCAGCACCTCTTTCCATGGAGGTGTTTCATTCTGGTATTTCCTTTTTTCTTTCTGAATTTCCAGAGTGGAGATTCAAATCAGACTCTGTTGTCCAAATTCACTAAAGAAGAGGCCCGTGGACACTCTTTTCCCTTGAAATAGCTGATAGTGAGGAATATGCCTGTTTCCCTCTCAGTCAGCTGCAGTGAGTCTTTACCCCAACATAACATTTTGGGGATGGGGAGGGTTGCCCTTCCATGCTGCCATGGGGCCTTGGTAACTCACTTTTGTCATTTTGGCTTCTTCATCTCTCTGTCCCTCACACTCTTGGGATTTGTGTTGCATAATCCTGGTCTGCTGACCCCCAAAGCAACTCCATAGGACAGCTTTTGGCTCTTTCTTGTTTTTGTAAGAATATTGAGTGCTGCCAGTTAGGCCCTCACCATCTTGCTACAATCCCTCTAAAGGACATTTTTTTAAAGTGATGGGATTATCAAATTGGGATTTGATAGTCCATATCAGATTGGGATTTTTAAAAAATTTTGTGCATGGCTAAATAGATGGTAGAATAATGCTAAATGCCAGGCAATTCAACCTTAAAAGGCCAACATTTGGTTTACTTAACATAATAGAATGGATTCATTTCTTAATCACCACTCTGTAATTTCACCATGGTTTTCAATTCTCTTCTTTGACATTTATGGTGATTGCACCAAAATACCCTCTACAAAAGCAGAGGAGAACTTCCCTTGTGTTTGCAGAAGGGGAGAATGTCATCATCTTGGGAATCATGAAATAACTCTCAGGAAATTTGTAAGAATTATCCATTCCTAGCTGAGAAATTTGAAAAAGGTTGTTTTCCCAGATAAAAATTTATTTAACTCCTTTCCTGTAAGCCAATTTGTTTTCTTAAAAACATCTAAAATTGCTTGATCATCTTTCTATGCTTTTTTGTTAATTATGTAACTACCCTTTCTAGAATAAAAACTCCAAAAGAGTAAGGCCCACATTGTTATCTTCACTACTCTATCACAGGGTATAGACCAGAACCTGGGGCTCAAGAAAATTTTGTGATAAACTGGATGGACCTCCATCAGAATTACGGCATTCTTGTTATTGAACACATTTTACAGAAAGGAATATATTGAGGGTCACAGAACTCCCTTCACCAGCCGAAGTCAAGATGTATTCATAGCCAGTTTCCCTACCCCTGATAGCTGTAATTTTGACCATAGCACATGGTCCTGGTGCACAGAAAGTCCTCATTTAATATCTTTTAAGGGACTTAACTCACTTCTACTCCATTTACATGTGAGATCTCTTTCAGTCCTGAAGAGAAACATCATACTGTTAATGAGTGGGCTTCATCACAGACCCTGTGTTGATCTTATTTGTGGTTTTCTTATGTGTGTACTGTGACTGTAGTGGGAAATACCACTCTCATCACATTGATCTGTAATGATTACAGGATTCAAATATTCATGTATTTTCTCATTGTGAATCTGTCTTTCCTGGGTGTCTAGTATCCCTTGGTCTAAACTCCAAAGATTCTGGTGACTTGCATCTCTAAAAATGAGAGCATCTCTTAGGAAGCCTGCATAGCACAGTTCTTCTCTGCTGTGCTAGGATATACTGATTGTTACCTGCTAGCTGTTATGACTTATTACCATTATGTGGCCATTTCCAATTCCCTGCTTTATGTTCAAGGCATATCAGGGAAATTGTGCATCTGTTTAGTCATATTTTCCTACACTGGAGGCTTTATCAATGCAGTAACACTAAGCAGCAGTGCATTCACTTTGGCTTTTTGTGGTGACAATGTTATTGATGATTTTTTCTGTGATGTCTCACCCCTGGTGAAGTAAGCATGTGATGTGAGAGAGAGCTACCAGGCAGTGCTGTTTTTTTCTCATGGACTCCAATGTTATTGTCCACATTTTACTCATACTGGCCTCCTACATCTTCATCAGTGCCATAATCTTGAGGATGCACTCTACACAAGGAAGCCTCAAATCCTTATCCACCTGCTCCACCAACTTGACTTCTGTCATCTTATAGTATGCTTCTCTTCCCTACATCTACTCTTATCCAAGTTCTAGTTATTCCCTTGAAAGGGATAAATTGGTTTCTAAATGTTATACTGTGTTCTTCCCTATGTTGAACCCCATGATTTACAGTCTGAGGAATAAAGATGTGAAAGAAACTCTGAAAAAAATTCTTCAACCTGAAATCTAAGTTGACATAATTGTTTTGAAATCAGTGCTAAGATGTAATGGACACTATTCAGTAGGAGGTTGGGGAACTAGGGTTAAAATTCATCTGGGATCCCAAAGAATTATATTTTATTTGATTATGTTCTCTAAGATGGACCCAGTGCTTTTCCTCCCTATGGGTAATAAGTGAATGTCAAAAGAAAATTTAAAGGATTGTTGAAATTTGTAGAATATGCCCCAAATCCTTCCAGTCAAGTACTCTCAGGGAATCTGTGATGATCAAACAATGGTAAATGTTAAGAATTTTGCAATGAAAAAAGAGAGGGCAGTGAGGAAATAGAAAGTAAATGCAGATGAAAGGAAAGATCAGAAATTTCAGTGCTAACACAAATGTTAAAATACCTAAATTTGTACTAAAATTTTAATTTTGAATTAGTTTAACAAAGTATAGTACAAGACAGCTACTTTGTCTCTATTCAGGGGATAGATGGAGCTAGGCCTTGAATACATGAAGAGCATGACTGAGATTAGGAGGGAAGCACTTTATTTTTCTTGTGTAAAAACATTAATGGTGCCAACAATATGGATCTGGTCTTCTAAACAAAGATTCTGATATGAGTCTTCACAAGGTTCTGATGAATTCTTGAGAGTGACACTTGGTGAACATTGGTCTCTTTCCCGAGTACTACAGTGAGAAAACTAGATCTCATAGATGTCATCAAGTGGCCTTGGCCAAATGGCCCATGGTGGCCATGCAGATCCTGTCCAATCTGTAGTAGTCATCAATACTGGCCATCAGTAGACGCTTCTTGGGCTCAGGGGCAGGGACAATGCCAATTCCTCTGGGAACGAGGAAGAAACGCACCAGCAAAGAGCCTCAGCATCCTGACATCTTTCACGGTACAGAGTGGGGTTTTCTACTGGATCCCCCACTACCTCCAGCACACAGGGAAAATGGAGAGCATGGGCAAAATGATGGACCACTGATGGAGGAGGCTACCTCCTTGGAACAATTATATTCCAGACTGGAGAAGCTTTCCTAGTCCAAGATTGCCACAAAGGCCTTTAACCTGATCCCTAGCTAGCACCAATCTCCTCACACAGGCATAGTTTTTTGTAAGCTCATCCTTGAGAGACATATGCAAAATCACAAAACTAGTAAATTACATATAGCTGGTATTTCAAAGCAGATTTTTTTTTAGAAACTTAGGGCCCAGGCTCTCAAAAAACAAGCTATTCTCCCTTCTTGGCAAAGGTAATGCTAGTAACATCTTGACAATTTGAATTTCTTTTTCTATTTAAAACAGCTATACAACTATTTCCCTTAAGAGAGCTTGTCTTCCACTTTCCTGTATTTGCTTGAGATTTACATGTGTTATTGAGGCATTTTTTGATACCATGGATGCTGAATATTAGGGAGAACCCACCTTTTGATGTCAAGGCATTGAGAAACATGAATCATTCAAAGATTATGCACTGTAACTCCAATACTCTCCAGAGAAACTAAGAGATGCCATCTAGGTGAAAACAATAACATTATCAAATAAGAACTGAAAGTCACAGGAGCTAGCTGACATTTTCCCTGACTATAATAGCAGTGAAAGGACACTAAAACCGAGAAAATATTGTCATTTGTTTCAATTTTTAAAATATTTACCGTTTAACTCAATTGTAGAAAATGTTGTACCTGAAATACAAACCCAAGTCTATAAATTGAAATCTAGTCTTCTGACAAAGCAGGAAATGAGACCTGAATATCCTCATTATTTTTTTCAAATATAATGATAACGTATCCAAAGGATGTGACTTGTGTAAAAGCAGCCTGGAATCCTGAAAGGTATTCCATTCCTCTAACTAGAAATATATATGGGATCTCACCTCCTTAGCATATAAAGTAACATTGTTTAGTCCTAGATCCCAAATTCTTTATGACTGGATTCAATTTCCCTTTACAAACTTCTGTCTCACTACCTGTTTTAATACCCTCAGGATTCCAGCCAAAGTAGAATGCTCACATGATTAGGTTCCCCATAATAATACTGAATAACATAGGAGCTCAGAGTTCGGCATACAGCACTGTTCTATCACTATGTATTCTAAAATCTTTCTCTGAATCTCCTCAAGCTTGAAATCATATAATATTCTCAGGAATTTATGATTATTACACACATGATATACAAAATGTTGGGTTGTAAAGACACTGTCCATAGTAGTTTGATATTATTTGTGAATTCCAAAAAAGATATTTGATTATGTTCGTAAACTGGTCTGTTCCTCTAGGCGTGATACCTTTTGATTGTATTAGCTTCAGCTGAGATGTCTTTGATCAAATTATGCTAAGATTAGGGTTTCAATTCTTCAAAGTCATTAGGGTGTGTGGGGTTGAATCTCCATCCCCTTGGTGGGATGATAAAACAGAGAGAAGTAGACACACAAAGCAGATATACAGAGGAAGAGAGAAAGCCCATTAGACAAGGCAGAGGCCAGAGGAAGAAAGATAAGCCTTATAGTTTACAGCTGACTTGTGAAGAGAAGCAAGCAGCTGAGCCAGAAAGAAAGGAGCCTCAGTGAGAGAGATGGGCTTTATGCCAGCCTAAAGCTGAGATTGAAAGAAGCTGGGACCATGGAGCTTTAAGAGGAAGAAGGAAGGCTGAACCCTTGCATACATCACCCGCTATCTTGCTTCAACACTTGGCAAATGACTTTGAGTGAGAATGTACCTCTTATAGTACCTTGATTTGGACATTTTAGGGCCTTGTGACTGTAAGCTTCTACCCCAAATAAACACCTTTTATAAGAGCCAACAGATCTCTGGTATTTTGAATCAGCACCCCTTTTGGCTAATACACTGTCTGAATTGATTAATCTTTCTCTGTCATGCCATCATTTGTTTATACAAGGAAACATATTTGAGATGTATTTTCTAAGTTATTTTTTCAAATATAATTTGGGCAAAACTGGAAATGTCTGAACAAAGCCAAGTACTATACTTTTATTTTGTCTCTAAAGAAGCAAAGACTAGATAAAACAAATTTTCTGCTCAATTGCTCAAAAATTCTTCCCAGAGGAGGAATTATTTTAATGAGACCTCAAAAAATTAGATGCATTGATCCAGATTGCAGCTCATTGTGGGGGTACAGAGAGAGGAGAGAATACTCCCATCAAAGAAACAGCATGTATCAGAGTCCTCCCACAGGAGAAAGCCAGGTGAGTTAAAGGAAGAATCATAGATTAAATAAAGGTAGGGTGGAGGGAGGTACCAGTAGAGGAGCCATAATTTTCACTTGATCACAAAACTTATTCAGAGCTATACTAAGGGGTTTTGCCTGTAAAGCAACATTAACAGAATCCATGGTCATTGTGAGGAAGTCTCTTGATCAGATTTGTACATCCAAAGTTCATTCTGTCTACAGACTAGAAAAAGATGGAAGGAGAGTTAGGCTTCCCTCCTACTAAATTCTCTCTGAAATCTTCATCCTCTGTCACCTGTTAAGAGCAATCATTTCATAAGGGCAGGAAAGGAGGCATTATGATGTTCTAGAAAGAATGACTACCGGTTGTATAAACTGTGACCTCATGCTAGCAGAAAGGACCCAAAAATTGTCAGTCTAAACTTCTCATCCAAACAGGAATTTATAATTACATCAAAATTTATCCTCAAGGTAATAGGGAAGTCCCTAACATGAGGTCCTTTAAAGTAGGCATTGGTCACAAAAGCTTTCTCTCTTTATTTTTAATGCAAGAAGTTAAAAATTCTTATATAAATTTGATGAAAACTCTTTATGCTCCATTAGAGTATCCAATATTATAGTCATCATTTTGACTTCTGAGTGCAGAACAGTTGTAGAACAAATTCATCACATTATGTTTTAGTACCAAAGCTCTGTTTAAAATAGAAATATAAAGAAGTAACCTAAATAGAAACCAAATCTGTCTGTATTTTGCAAAAATGACTACATTTCTTTAAGTCCCTGATGTCAAGAGTGGAGTCTGTTTCTCCACCCCTGAATCAGGGATGGCATTTTGGTTTGTTATGGCCAATAGTTTGTACCAAAATCTATGTCATGTGAATTCCCAGCCAGCCTGGACCTCACAGGTTTTGAATGCTTCTCTTATCCCTTTTGTAATTCTGTCTTCATCATGTAAACACAATTGGACTAAAATTTAGACAACTGGCAAGGTTCCCACTTTCCCTAGCTGACAGCAAACTGGGCCCAAGATATGTGAGTGGGGCCATTCTAGATCATCCAAATCCAACTGAGTGAACAGACACTTGGGTCAGCACAGTTGAGAGCAGACAGGTCTGGCACAGGCAGTTTCATTGCACAACTGAAATAGCACCTGATCAATTCCTGATTCCACCACTTGGAAACTGTAATCCTGGAAAGTCTCATAACAACACTTAACTCTAAATTTATTCACCATTAAAGAGGTAAAATAAATATCTATGTAATAAGATACAGGGAGAATTAAGGAAAATGTAGGTGGAATGTATAATCCAGCGCCTAAAATAAAATACTTAACAAATGGTAGCTGTTTTTAATCTGAGTGTAAAGAATAATACCACACATATTTTTAATAACTGAGGTTGAGGAAGAAAATATAAGAACAAGTTTTTATTAATAAAAACAGAAGCCCAATAGAGGATGCCATTCAGAATATTCCTGAAGTAGTTTAATTTAATATTTTGTCACATACTGTCTATGTTTGAGAAAGGAGGTTCAGGCTTGGGTGTAAGTAATTCACTGGACTAGGACGAAGAATTCCTTTGTTTAAGAATCAGCCCAGACACTAATTACCTGTGTTATTTTAAGAGCCTCTCCATTCCTCTCTAGAACACAATTCACTCATGAAAATTTTGGATAATCATAAACATCAATGTCCATGATATCAATTTGTTAACATCTCAAGTAGATCCATCTTAAAATAAGAATAGAGAAACTCAGCTATGGCAATATGTTGTGGAGAAGAGATTAGTAATCCTTTCATATACATATATCATTGGATAGATGGAAGTTATCATGCTCTTACCTGAAGTGAGACACACAATGTACTGAAGATAACAGCATTGTTTTTAATTCAAGATATGCATTTTTATAGTTGTTTTCCTAAAAAATTAATCACATGAGCTTCTGTATATTCCCTAGCTCCTGATTCTTTGAGTTGTTTATCTGAAAATAATGAATGGCTCTTAACATTTTGGAATCAAGACCTATTTCATAACTTGATAAAAGCAAAATAGTCCAAACCAAACGAACATTTATATAAACATTAAGTTTAGAGTGAGTAAAAAATAGCAGAAATTTGCCCATAGTATCTCTAGTTATGATACTCATATTAAAATTACATTCTTATAAAATTACTCTCTTATCCAGTACATTTTATAATTAAAAGAGATGACAAGTATTTATATCAAACTTAGTATGTTTAAAAGAAATTTCCTACATTTCACTTATAAAAATTTATCAATCTGCTCATTCCTCAGATCAGTTAATAAAATTCCACACTTGGAGCTTCACAATGTAAAAATTTGACATTATCCCACTCACTTTCTCCCCTAAGTTCTCTTCAATCTTCCAGAAAATCCTGGTGTAATTACCTTTATAACATATCCTGAATCTGACCATTTCTCAGCACCTCAACTGTTACCAACTGGGTCCAAACACATTATTTTTGCCAAGCATATTGCAATAATGCCTTACTGGGTCCACACCCTTATTGTCCTACTCTCCATATCCTACAGTCCTTTAATAAATTGTCAGGTAATGATCCTCCTGTACCATGTACATACTCCCATTTCACTCTACAGTCAAATTCCACACAATGTGCCCAAGTTCCCTTCTAAGCTGACTCTCCATTAATAAGTATTTTCATCTACAAATATTTGCCCCAACATTCAGTCTTCATCAGCTTTGCTGGTTTTCTCACTGTTTTTCAAATACTCCAACCATGCCCCAGCATCAGAGATTTTGAGCTGTCTTCTCCCTCTGCCTGGAACAGTCTTGTAGCAGTTTGATATTATTGATGAATTCCAAAAAGTAATATTGGATTATGTTTGTAAACTGGTCTTTTCTTCTGGGCATATTAGAGTGTATTGGATTCAGAAGTTTTACTTTTACTTGGTTAAATAATGATTAAGGTTTTGATTGGACCACATCAGTAGGACATTGCATCCCCGCCTCCTTGGTGGGTGGGGAATCACAGAGAAATTGCACCACAGAGAAGAGAGCTTGGAGTTTTAATGCTGGAGCCTGGGGAAGTAAGCACACTGAGGAGCTTGGTCATGAGGCAGGAGAGAAGGCCCCCGGGAAAAGAGATGAGCCATTCGCCTGATAGTCTACAGCTGGCCTTGTGGAGAGAAGCAAGCCTGAGTCTGGAAAGAAGCAAGCCCCAGGAAGAGAGGAACCCAGAAAGCCTTGAATTATTGGCAGATGTTGGCAGCCATCTTGCTCCAACACGTGGCAACAAACTTTGGTAAGGGAAGTAACTTATAGTTTAAGGTAACTGTAAGCCTCTACCCCAAATAAATACCCTTTTGTAAATGCCTACAGGTTTCTGGTATTTTGCATTAGTACCCCTTTGGCTGACTAATACAACTCTTCTCTCAAATAGTTGCATGACTTACCCACATTACCTTTAACTCCCTTTAAAATGCCATTTTCTCCTGGAGGCCAAATCTAATCTCTCTATTTATAACACCATGCCCACCTCCAATTAGACTCTCTATCCTTGTTACAAGGCTCAGACCTTACACTATGTTCTTTCATATCTATTGTTTTCTTCTAACTCCTGTTTATTAAGTTTATTATATTTTCTCACACCTTAATGCAATATCCACAAAGGCAGAACATTTTTAAGTCTTTTATCTCCAGAATATTGAATAGTTCCTAGTAACTAATTGGCACTCTATAAATAATAGGAAATCTCACCCTCATGTGAAATTTCACTGCTCCATTTACCATAAAACTGCAAGAAGGAAGAGTAAATAAAAGAGGGAACTCAGTCTCAAGACATCAAATCCATCTTGAATTTGAAATAAATTCAATAAATATGTGAATGTGAAATAAAAGGCACCAAAAATATCAGATCTTAATGGCTCTTAAAATATGTCTTCTTCTGTTGTAGCCCTGCTCTGTTAACTGGGATGACTCAAAATTCTGTGGAAGTATTACATCACACTCGAATATAAAAATCATATTGGGAGGGACTTCTTAGAAAAAGGCATTGAAGTAGGTAGGCAGAGCCCACCTCCCTCACAAAAAAAAGAATGGAGAAAGGACAAAAACCTATCTGAGGGAACTTTTTAGAGATATATAGATCAGGAAAGTGCTGTGTCATTCAGGAGTGAACTAGACAGATAAAGAAGCCAAAGGAAAACCTTGAGTTACTCACCCCTGTGGCTGGGAAAGGCACATATACCCCAGCCTCAAGGCAAATAGCCTAGGTAAAGCCCCTAGCTCACTACAGCTAACTGAGTGGGAGGGAGCATGCCCCAGGAGGAAGAAGGTTCTGCCATGTGTGGAGAGTGGTTACTTTTTGGTGAGTTTGGCAAGCTGAATCTCCTTTGATTCTTGGGAAGGACCCTGACCAGTACTGAGGTGGCCACAGGAAAAGGGGAAGGGAGATCTGATTATGCAGGCTCTCACACCCAGCCACACTGGGAAACAGAGGAACTAGGTTAGAAGGGGGGTGAAGACAGGCACCTCACCAGCCAGGCTCTGGCAAACTATTAGAAGCCTAACCCACCTGAGTGAAAGGGGAAAGACAGAGCCACATAAGCTTTCTGGAGCCTATTATCCCATGGAGTCAGTGTGGCTCACTGGTGTAATTCCTGCTTGCATTGAGGTACCTGGTTCAGTTCCTGGGTCTCCTTACAGACGTGATTCAGAGAGTGATCCACTGGGTTATCAGGCACTCAGCTAATACCTATGATACCTTATGAAAGGGAACATATAGACAGATTTTTGTTGTTGTTGTTTTAGGTTTTCATAGATCTATTATTTTTTATCCGTTCCTTTTTTTTTCTTTTTCTTTTTCTTTTTCTTTTTTCTTTGTTTTTCCCTTTATTTTGTTTTCTAAACCTGGTACATCACCAGCAGATGGAAGGCTACAGGCAGATTGATTGATGAACACAGGCAGCGTGAGAAGCTACTTAGGGACTAAGAGGAAATACAGTTTTCCTGGATTGTTGCTGCTTTTTTTAGTTGTTGTTCTTTTGCTTAGTGTTTGTTGTGTTTCTTCTTTCTTTGATACCTTTTTTTCTTTAACATATTTTTCTACCTACTTTATTTCTTTTCACTCCTTCATTCACTCTTCTGTTTTAAGTTGTCTTTCTTTAATTCCATGTTTTTGGTTGGCTTTCTTTTTTTATTTCACTCTCTGGTTGATGTTTTTTTCCATTCTCATCATTCTAATCTTTTAATTCACGGTATGTTTTTTTTATATCTTGTTCCTGGTTTCATTTTTATCAGTTCCACTTTTTAATTCTTATTCTTTTGTAGAGTTTATAATTTTTAGTCATAATAAATAAGAAATAAATAAATAACTTATTTATCTTCCTAACTCTTCTACAGTTCCTCTTCTTCCTTTTTTTTATAAAAAAATATTAATATTATTCCTTTTCTATTCTTATCTGTTTCCATTTCTTTGGTGCTAATATATATTATTCAAGGGAACACAGACAACTGCAAGGAAATAGAATAAGAGGAACAAGGTGTCAAAAGGAACATTACCACATATGAAAATTAAAATAAAACTCTAGATTAGAAAGAGAAGCTAACCAACCAAATAAGTCCATCAGGATAAACACATGCCTACACACATATGGGAACCCTCTGATCTTTACATCTAAGAAATAGCTTGGAGGCCTGTTTTTCTACCCTACACAGAGAATTCACCATTATAAGGTCCTACTTATCTCCCTTATCTCCCACCTTATCTCCTAAGTATATCACTAAAGTTTTCTGTAATCCTGCTTCCCCACTATCAGCCCAGAATTCTCATGAGAATATTTACACCCCCACATGTGCAGTACCTGCCTACTCCCCTGCACATTCACTGTGAACTTGACAGTGAAAAAAACCTGAATAAAAAGTGTGCTGGGAATCAGCTTGAGAGGATAGCTTCTTTAGCTGTTCTGCCCCGACATCTCTCAACCTCCATGTCCACAGTAATTTCATTGCACCATTGTGGGCTCTGCTGGACAGACCTCCATAAGACTTTGCAGGACAGATTCCTGAAAGTGGTGACTCCTACACGATTCACCCAGTGGCACAATTGGCACATCAAAGGGATGAAATTTATCTGGATAATTCATTATCCCAAAGGTAAGGGAACAGCAATGCCCACTTGGGATAGTTGCCTATGTGTCAAGATTCAGTCAGGGATATTATCTATTTCATCATGGGATCAGGATTCTCGAAAGAGCAAAAGGTTTTGTTAAAATCATTCAGCAATTACTAAAGGTAGCTAACAGTATGGTAAAAGAAACTCAACTCTTTGCTTTATTAAAGTTAGTCCAAAATTTCTGCCCATGGTTTCCCAACAGAAGAACGTTAGACTGAAATTTATGGGATCAGGTAAGAAAAAATCTAAAAAGAAAATATGAACAAGGAGAGAAAATTATCACCTTCACACTTACAACCTGGAACATAGTAAAAACAGCTTTATACCCACTGTACACTCTTTCTTGACCTACTGCTCCTCCAGAGGAGTCCCCACCCAAAAGTCCCTTCGTTTTAGACAAAGAGGAAACCCCACTTCCTCTCCCCCCCCTGCCTCCTTCCCCAGGTCCTCTTAAAAAATCCACCATTCCTAAGGAAGAAGAAAATTTACTCCAGCTTCTTCCTCTTTCAGCCTCAGAAATCTTCTTTGAAACTCAGACTTTTCTCCCTGCTATGAAAAAATGCTTAAAAGAAGCCATAGAGCTAGGAAAATGTCATGCCTTTCCTGTAACTATCCAAAATGGACAGCCACAGCATGAATCACTTCCCTATACAGTCTTTAAAGAGCTACAGAGAAGTATGAATGAAAATGAAATTCACAGGGGAAGGGGATTTTAGACTCCATTGCTAATGGCTATTAAATATGCCCCTGGGATTGGAAAGTTCTTGAAAAACTATTGTTGCCATGGCTCAATTTAGTGTTTGGCAACTAGAATATAAAAAAGGCTGCACTCAACAGGCAGAAGTGCTGAATATAGTCCTTATCAATGAGATCATGCTTGTAAGAAAACATTGAGCTAAGAAGTTAACTAAGATAAGGAAACCATCCCAGCAGCCGCACTGTAAACCCCCTACTGCCTATACAATAATGTGGCTGTGGGCTGGTGGGGGCTGATAAAATTAAACCACTCGAAGAGTAGGAAAACTTGGCACCACAGTTTCAAAAAAAATATATCAAAAGCAGTAAAATCAAATGTGTGTTTCTATTGATGTATTGTAACTCGTTTTATGTTTGTCTGTTTGTTCAGTGTCAGTGTATATATTTTTTTAAGCAGGTAAAACTTAAAAAAAAATTTTTTTAAAGATACTTAGATTACAAATATGTTACACAAAAAATCTAGGGATTTCCATACAACCCACCTCCCATACCTCCCACAACCTCCCAAATAAACATCCTTCATTAGTGTGGAACATTAATTGCAATTGATAAACACATCCTGGGGCGTTGCCATTAAGCATGGACCATAGTTCACATTGTAGACCACACTCTCTCCCACACAGTTGTGCATGTTATATGATGATATAAAATGGCCTTTATCTATCATTGCAATTTCACTCAGCACAATTCCCAAGTCCAGAAAAAGCCCCTGTATTACAACTGCTTTTCCCTCTCCCTGCTGCCAGAGCCTCTAGTAGCCACTGACTCCATATCAATGTTGTAATTTCTTCCATTGCTTGAATCACAATATGTCTATAGTAAAATGCCAGTAAGTCCACTGTAGTCCATAGCTCTTCACCCCATGCTGAGGAGTCTCGGATGGTGATGTCCACTCTACCTCCATTTGAGAAGGGGCTTATATTCCATGGGAAAGATTGATGGGATTATCCTGCCTGCAACTGCAGACTCTCTCCATTCCCTGGGATGGCCATTGTCCATTATCATCTCCCACCAGTTGTCCTGGGTGAGTCCTATGAGCTGTAGACTAAGAGTTGCTACTCCACTGAGGATCTAGGCCCAGCTGACACATGGACCACCCAAAGACTCAAGTCTCTGGACATACACTTACAAACTCCAGCACCAAGTATAGGTTTGAATAGAAGGGACAGATGAGCCATGTGCAGGGAAGATATAGTTGTGGCCAATTCTGTCACTCTCAGGAGCACAAACTCCAAAATAGGGCCCACTGGCAAGGCACTAAACTACGGAGCTATCCACAGTGACATAGGACCTGGATGTCTCCAGAGTCCTCAGGAGCCACAGTATTTGGGGTGATATCCACTTTGGAATTCTATGAGATCCTACTGAGATGTGTGTAAGCATTACCTCTGGGATGACTTCCCAACTCATTTTGAAGTCTTTAGCCATACAAACTCATTTGTCTTTACATTTTTCCCCTTTTAGTCAGTTTTTTTTTCCAGTCGCATTGCCAGTTGGTGCTTGGTAGCAATCCCTTGGTGCCAGGGAGGCTCATCCCCAGTTGTCATGTCCCATCCTGGGAGGAAAGTAATGCATTCATATGCCGAGTTTGGTTTAGAGAGAGGTCACATTTGAGCAACAAGGAGTCTCTCAGGAGGCAACACTTAGGTACCTCATAACGATAGGCTAAATTCCTATTTCAAGAACAGAAACTCAAAAGGCTAAGCATTAATATCAAGGGTCCATCAGTGGATCATCTTCCTTCACCAGTCACTGCCCCTGCACTTGGGGGAATGTTGCTGCTCCCTTAGAGAATGTGGCAGAGCTCTCCATGATGGAAATTCAGTATTCTCTCATTTATTGAGAGATTCTCCATCCACTGTGACAATTTCCCATGATCAATTGAACATTTTTCTATACCTTATATTTATGTTCAGGTGAACTTCCTCTCATACATCCCCCATCCCTCATCCCACACCAACAATCCTCCCCTGCCCAGTTGTAACCCTTCTGTGATCCAAAGCTTCTTCAATGATGAAGCCATTACAATAGCTGAATACAAATAATAGGAATATGAAATAATAATGATAAGTTTAAATATAAGAGATAAAAGACAAATTAAAAAAAAACTAAAAATAAAATAAAATTAAGAGATTAGGATATTTAAAAAATGAAAAAAAAATATTACTTTGTCCCTTTCATCACTGCACCATGGCACCTTCCCCTTCTCATTCCCATGTGTCTCACTATTTTTCATTTTGATTTCAGAGAAGTTTTAGATCACAACAAAGTCACACACTGAATACAGGAAAGTCTCATATATCCAATATCCTCCCCCTTTCCTCCACCCATATTAATACTCTTTTATATGTAGATGGTAGCATTGTTATAAATGATATACAAATAGTGAAATATAGCTACTAAACATTGTCAATTGTTTACACTATGGTTTACATTTTAGACCATACACTTTTATAAATTTTGATGTTATTTACCATGTCCTGTGTCCATCACTGTATTGTAATGAAGATCATTTCCACTGACTGCTAAATACTCCCTGATTGATCTATACTATTCCTACCACCCCATCCCCTGGGTCCCATGATGATTCATTGGATGACAGGATTCATAGTTATATGCAACTAGAGGTCTTGACACATTTTTTCCTTTCCTTATTAGGAACTGTCCTTGCTCTTGAGAGACTCCTGCCTGTCTATTTCTGAACAAATTGGTCATCCCAAAGATGGAAGTCCAACTTTACCTGCTCATTATGTTGCTCTCCACCCACTAATACAACACATTATGACAGAATGAACCCTCACACACTCCCTAGAAGCCTGTTCCAGTTATTCCCTGTCCCGGATGCCCCCCCAACTAACACCCTAAACCAGTGACTATTCCTTGTCATATTGCCATAAGAACATTCCCACCTCTGTTCTTTTTACATCATATCCACAAATTCCCAGTGTTCACCTGGTCACTCTACCAACCGTCTCCCCAGTATCCTGGACCTTCTACACACTTTTCCCAATCTACCAATCTGTCAACCCTGCACCACCCAACCCAATAATATCTCTAATTTCCCGTCTGATCCCTTCAATATGCGACTACACTATCACTTTACCATAGATTACGTCAGTTATATCATCATTTTACATACATATGGATGATGGTTTACAATCTTTTCTTCTTTTTCTATTTCTTATAAACCTATCGTCCTGACAATAGCTCTCTGAGACTGCTCAATTTCCTTAATTCATATCAGTGAGGTCATGTACTGTTCATCCTTCAATGCCTGGCTTGCTTCACTCAGCATAAGGTCTTCAAGATTTATCTATGTTATCCCATGTGTTAGAACTTTATTCATTCTTACAGCTCAGTAATATTCCATTGTATGTATGTACCACATTTTGTTTATCCATTCATCTTTTGATGGTCACCTGGATTGATTCTAACTTTTGGCAATACCACTATGAACATTGGTGTGCATATATCTGTTCAAGTCTTTGCTTTCAATTCCTCAGGATATATACCAAGCAGTGGAATTGCTGGATCATATGGAAGTTCTAAAGTTAAATTTTTGAGAAACCACCAAACTGTCCTCCATAGTGGCTGGACCATTCTACAATTTTCACCAGCAGTCGATGACGGTTCCCATTCCTCCACATTCTCTCCAACACTTATAGTCTGCTGTTTTTTAAATAGCCATCATTCTAATGGGTGTAAGATGATATCTCCTTATAGTTTTGACTTGCATTTCCCTTAGAACTAGTGATGTTGAGCATCTTTTCATGTGCTTTTTAGCAATTTGTATTTCTTCCTTGGGGAAGTTTTGATTCAGGTCACTAACCCAATTTTTAAATGGGTTGTCTTTTATTTTTGAGGTTTAGGATTTCTTTATATATGCGGGATATTAGGTGCCTATCAGACATATGGTTGCCAAATATTTTCTCCCATTGGGTAGGCTGCGGTTTTATTTTCTTAATAATGTCCTTTGAGGTGCAGAAACTTTTAATTTTGAGGAGATTCCATTTATCCATTTTTTTCTTTTGCTGTTCGTGCTTTGGGTGTGAAGTTCATTAAACCATTTCCTATTACAAGATCCTTTAAATGCTTCCCTACATTATCTTCCAAGGTCTTTATGGTCTTGGCTCTTATAGTTAGAACTTTGATCCATCTTAAGTTGATTTTTGTATAAGATATGAGATGGTGTTCCTCTCTCATTCTTTTGGTTATGGATATCTAGTTCTCCAAGCACCATTGGTTGAAGAGGCCATTCTCTCCCAACTGAGTGTGCTTGGTGGCCTTGTCAAATATCAGATGACTGTATATGCAAGGATCTATATTGGAACTCTCAATTTCCTTCCATTGGTCATTATGTCTACCCTTTTGCCAATACCATGCAATTTTGATCACTGTAGCTCTGCAGTATGTTTTAAAGTCAGGTAGTGTGATTCCTTCAACTTCATTTTGATTTTTCAATATGTCTTTGGCAATTCGGGGCCTCTTACCCTTCCAAATATATTTTGTAGTTAGTTTTTATATTTCCTTAAAAAATACAGTGTTGATTTTTATTGGGGCTGCATTAAATCTGTAGACTAATTTGGGTAAGATAGACATCTTGATGAGGTTTACTTTTCCTATCCATGCACAGGAAATATTCCTCAGTTAACTTAAGTCTTCTTTGATTTCCTTTAACATTGTTGTGTAGATTTCTGTATATAAGTCCTTTACATCTTTAGATAAATTTATTCCTAGGTATTTGATAATTTAGTTTCTATTTTAAACATATTTTTTTCTTGATTTCCTTCTCAGATTGTTCTTTATTGGAGTACAGAAATGCTACTGATTTTTGAGCATTAATGTTATAGACTGTGACTTTACTGAACTCCTTTATATGTTCTAGAAGATTGTTGTAGATTTCTCAGGGTTTTCTATGTATAGGATCATGTCGTCTGCAAATAGTGAAATTTTTCCTTCTTCCTTTCAAATTTGGATGACTTTGATATCTTTTTCTTGCATCAGTGCTTAAGCAAGTACTTCTAAGCAAGTACTTCTAAGACAAGGAATGCTGATAGTGGGCTTCCTTTTTTTTTTCCCTATCTTAGAGGGAAAAGTTTTAGGATTTCACCATTGAAGATGATGTTGCTGTGGGTTTTTCTTATATACTCTTTATCATGTTCAGAAAATATCCTTCTATTCCTATCTTTTGCAGTGTTTTCATCAGGAAAAACTGCTGTATTTTGTGGAATGCTTTTCCTGCATCTATAGAGATGATCATATGATTATTTTTCCTTCAATTTTTTAATGTGGTGTATTGCATTGATTGATTTACTTATGTTGAGACATCCTTCCAAACCCGAGATAGAAACCACTTGGTCATGGTGTATAATTCAATTGATATGTTGTTGAATGTGATTAGCAAGTATTTTGTTGAGGATTTTAGCATCTAGTTTCATTAGAGTGATTGGTCTGTACTTTTCCTTTCTAGTGGCATCTTTGTTTGGCTTTGGTATTAGGGTAATGGTGGCATCATTGAATGAGTTAGGCAATGTTCCTTTTACTTCTGTTTTTTGGAAGAGCTTAATCAGGATTGGTTTTAGCCCTTTATAGATTTTTTGATAGAATTCACCTGTGAAGCCATCTGGTCCTGGGCTCTTCTTAGTTGGGTGGTTTTTGATGACTGAACTTACCTCTTTACTTTTAATTAGACTGTTGAGTTCATCAATTTCTTCTTTCATCAGTGTAGGCTGCTTGTGAGTTTCTAGGAATTTGTCCATTTCCTCTAAATTATCATTCTTGTTGGCATATAATTTTTTGAAGCATCCTCTTATGATACTTCTTATTTCTGTGGGGTCAGTCGTGTTATCCCCTTCCTCATTTCTTATTTTCTGTATTTGCACCTGCTCTTTTTCTTTGTTATTCTGGCTAAGGGTTTATCAATTTTATTGATCTTCTCAAAGAACAGTTTTCGGTTTTGTTTATTTTTTCTAGTGCTTTCTTATTTTCTATTTCATTTGGTTCTGGTCTAATCTTTGTTATTTCCTTCTTTCTACTTCTTTGGGGCTAGTTTGTTGTTGTTTTTCAAATTTCTCCAGGTGTGCAGTTAGGTCTTCAATTTTAGCTCTTTCTTCTATTTTGATATATGCATTTATGGCTATGAATTTCATTCTCAGTACAGATTTGGCTGCATCCCATAGGTTTGATATGTTGTTTTGTCATTTTCTGTCAATTCAAGGTAGTTACTGATTTCTCTTCAGTTTTACTAATTGACCCATTGTTTGTCTAAGTGTGTGTTGTTTAACTTCCTTATCTTTGTGCCTAATTTGGTTCTCTGGCCCTTATTGATTTCCAATTCCATTCCATTGTGGTCAGTGAAATTACTTGGTATAAGCTCAATCTTTCTGAATTCATTGAGAGTTGTTCTGTGGTCTAGCATGTGGTTTGTCTTTGGATATGAGTCATGTGCACTCGAGAAGAATGTATATCCTGCTGTATTTGTATGTAATATTCTGTATATATCTATTAGGTCTAGATTGTCTAATGTATTTTTCAAAGTCTTTGTTTCTTTACTTATTCTCTGTTGAGATGTTCTGTCTAATGGTGTATTAAAGTCCTGCACTATCATTGTAGAGGCATTTATGTCTCCACTTAGTTTTTCCAGTGTTTGCCTCATGTATTTTGAGGCACCCTGTTTAGTGAGATAAATGTTTATGATTGTTATCTCTTCTTGAAAGATTACCCTTTTTCCTAATATATAGAGTCCATCTTTGTCTCTTACAATAGTTTTGCATTTTAAGTCTATTTTGTCCGATATTAGTATAGCTTACTCCCGTCCTTTTTTGGATTGTTTTTTGCTTGTAAAATTGTTTCCCATGCATACACTTTCAGATTCCTTGAATCCCTGGGTCTACAGTGGGTTTCTTGTAGATAACATATAGGTGGATCATATTTCCTTATCCATTCTGTCAATCTGTGTCTCTTGACTGGTGAGTTTAATCCATTAACACTCAGTGTTATTACTCTCAAGAAATTTCTTACATCAGCCATATTTTCTTTGAGTTTATGTTTGTCATATGTTGCTTTTATTTTTCTTTTTGTCTTTTTAGTTGTTCTTACTCTCTCCTCCAACTCTACCTTTCCTGTTTTTTTTTTTTTTCCTTTCAACCTGTAGAACTTCCTTTAGTATTTCTTGAAGGCCAAGTTTCTTATTGACATACTCTCTTACTTTCTGTTTATATGAGTATTTTTTGAACTTTCTATCATTTTTCAATGCTAGCTTTGCTGGATAAAGCATTTGTGACTCCAGGTTTTGTGTGTGTGTGTGTACCTTGTTTATGTCATACTACTGTCTTTTTGCTTCTATGGTTTCAGATGAGAAATAATCACTTAATATTATTAAGCTTCCCTTATATGTTATGGTTCTCTATTCTATTGCTGCTTTGAGTATTTTGTCTTTGTCTTGAGCATTGGACATTTTGACTAGTAAAAGTCTTAGGGTAGGCCTATTAGGATTTATACTGTTTGTGGTGCAGTGTGCTTCCTGGACATGTACATCCATCTCCTTCAATAGGGTTGGGAAGTTTTCAGCCATTGTTTGTTTCAACTCTCCTTCTGTTCCCTTTCCTCTCTCTTCTCCATCTGGGATGCCTATAATGTGTATGATTGTGCATTTTGTGTTGTCGTTTAAATCCCTATGTCCATTCTGTATTTTATCTATCTTTTAATCTAGCAGTTATACTGTCTGTTTTATTTCAGATGTACTGTCTTCCATATCACTAATTCATTCTTCTGCCTGTTCAAAACTGCTGTTATGTGATTCCAATGTCTTTTTGATTACTTGGATTGTGCCATTCATCACCATCATATCCATTACCTTTTTATATTTGTTTACAATTTCTTCAGTATGTTCTTCCAGTGTATTCTTAATATCTTTTTTTTTTATTTAAGATTTTTTTTCTATTAATTACATTAACTTTTAAAAATAACATAAGAAGAATAATATATATCATAGAATATGAACAATGATAAATTATGTGTTTTCCATGATAAATACGTACTACAAAAGTTTACTTAATTGATTAAGAATGTTGCTTTTCCTGTGAAGCTGTGCGCCACAATTTTTTTTTTTGCATAATGATATATAAATATATGTGCATATATGTGTATTTGCTTACAAAAATGTTATATATATATATATACATATATTTTAAGAGGTGCTTAGATTACCTAAAATATTACACGGAACCCACTGGGATTCCCATGTTGCCCACCTCCCACACCTCCCACCACATCCCACACAAACATCTCCCACAAGTGTGGCCCACCAACCTCAATGAACTTACACATCCTGGAGCCTTGCCACCAACCATAGACCACAGTTCACACTGTAGACCACACTCTCTCCCACTCAGTTCTGAGTGGTGTGTGCTGATTTAAAATGGCCTACATCCAAATATCTTAATCTCTTCCTTCACTTCATTGATTGGACCATGATATTTGTTTCAGCAGCTCTGATTAGTTGTTTGTTGTTCTGCATCTCTTCCTGGTTTATAGTTTGTTTGTTGGACTGGTCCATGTCTTCCTGTTTCTTAGTATGGTTCATAATTTTTTATTGCCCTCTGGTCATCATTTACCTTGTTGGGTTTATTCAGTTATTCATTTGATTAGCTTCTCTCTCTGGTCTAGAGTTTTGTTTAACTGCTGGATTTGCATGTGTTAAGTTTTCTCTTTGACACTTTGTTCTTCTTGTTCTATTTTCTTGTAGTTTTCTATGTTCCAGTTTTATCTTGAGCAATCTATCTCCCTGTACATCTCCCTCTAGATCAATACTCCAAAGGCTCCTGCTTTGTGGGTTCCCAGAACAGCTCATTTGGGCAGGATCCTGTCCCAAATCAGCTGTTTTTTGTGAGAAAGTTGGTTAGCATCCACTTAAACCAACACCATCTTAATGTATATTTTTCCACCTCTGGATTGGTCATATTAAATTATTAAATGAAAATCTATCCAAATGGCCAAAAATAACCCCTTATATTAATAAATAAATATGGATAATAGTTTAAAATAATAAAAACAGGTATAACCAAACCATAACATTATTTTGAAAACTTTGTTTAGTGTTGATGGTAATGTTATGTTGTAAAATATTTGCTTGGAAACAGTTCTCAAAATCATTTTGGTAACTTATGTATAGAAGTTATGCAGAATGTTTTGTTATTATTAAAGAAAAACAAAATAGTTTTATCCTAAGATAAAATGACTGGTTATTATAAAAGAGTAAAATGTGGAACAAAACCTGAATGAATACAGAAAAGGCAGAAGGTGTGCATAAAAGGAATATTTGTGGTCAAAGTTAAATATAATTTGACAGGTCTATCTATAAAGTTTTAAAAATCCTTTAGTATCAAATAGAATACTGATACAAGATAAAAATATTGTACTTTCTCAACTTTTCTGGTCATTAGTCTGTTTTAATAAATGTTTACAAAGAGTGTTTCTCCTGTATAATCAGTATACATAAAAGAAATTCTGTTTTATCAAAATAACTTCTTGTACTTTAGCCTTATCATTTATTTAGAGAAATGAGTTTTTTCACTTTTAGAAGAACATAATGCTCAAACCCGCTTTCTCACAAACAAATCCTAAAGAGTAGCTTTTTATTCAAAATTAGTGCAAAAGATTTGTTCTTTCACCTTGAAAAAGTAAAGTAATAAAATAGTTAAGTTTATTTAATATGCAATAGTTTGAATGGAAGGTGTTTATAATTGTTACAAAATTAAAAAGAGATTCTTTAACCCTCTGTTAAATTTGTGCAAATAAAAGCTTCATATGAATACTTAAAAAGTGTATAAAATGCCTGAAAATTTAACAATGTTTCAGTATAATATTAAATAAAAGTATAAAGTTATTAATCATAGTTTTAATTATTTAAGAAAAATAATAATAATAGTGTCACAGAAACAACCACTCCACCTAAAAATCAAGAGGTGGATGCTTTAACTCATGTTCATCTGACTTACCCCCTCTGCTGTAGAAGCAGCTCTATAGCTGCAGAAAACAAGCATCCATTAAGGGCTGCCAGGGATAATGCATAAAAGTAAATTATGGTATATTAAAATAATAACACAGCAGTAAACAGCTGCCCCAAATATTGCTAGTTTGTTGCAAAAAAATAGTATCCAGTTATGTCACTATCATTTGTTTTAAAACTTGTTAAAGCTTTCTTTAGTATCTCCATAAACAAGTCAAAAATCCCACATTCCCTTACCTATAAAAAAGCCAACAATACAGTAAGTTTAAATTCAACACTGTGAGTCACAGCCCCAGTCCCAAATTAAATGTTAACAGCAAAACCAATGCAGATATTAAGACTAAAAGTTAATGTGCTGCACCACAGCCCCCTCCCAAATAATAATTTGTTGTTGCCTATGCCTCAAGCTATACAAAATAGAGAAAATAAAGTCATCTTAATCATGCTACTAACCAATATTACCTCACTGGTTAGGAATCTTAACCTATAAGAATTAAAAGTTTATTCATTGCATATCTACTAGTTAAGTCTTATCATTATTTGTTGTTATATAAACTACTATAGTTATGAATTATGTATAAAATGCTTAAATACTAATCAAATCTTTAATAATACAATATATTATATACTTAAGTAATTTGATGAATTGTAAGTTACACATAAATGTATATTATTGAATTTAAATGTAAATATCTTCTTTTCAGTTTAAACAACCCTAAAACCAAATGTATTAGGAAAAATTTAGTGGGTATTATTTAAATCTAAATGTGAAACATCATGCAGAAAACTTTGTTAATTAGCAAACCAATGCCTTGCTAGTCAGCAATTTTCATATTTCAAGAAGAATGATAAATACAAAAACAGTGAGCACATCAGGGATGTTTTGTAACAAAGAAAAACTGATAAAGCACATTACAAAAGGCGTTGTGTTCCTCCCTTGGAAAACTGGCCATTTTCTCAGAGACTAATGCACAAACCTTGGAACGCACTGTCCAGTGAGTGATGTGTCCCTTCCAGAAGAGGCTAGCCATTTCCTCTAGAATTAACACAGTGCTCACAAATTGTCTTCTGTAATATCAAGTTCATTAATCCAGAACACAGTAGAATAGAGGGTACCAATTAAAGTCCCACCCTAGGAAGAAATGCTTTCCACAAGTGTTTTTAATCAAAGCTCTAGTGTCAGTAACTAATTCAAAACTTCCCAATCAAAAGCTAAATGTTAGTAGGTTCATATGTAAAACTGCTCTATTTATCTATCATTCTATAACTCTATTCAATATTAATTTAATCTTTTAATTGATTATGTTATTCTTGTTTCTCACTCTAATTATCAGTATAAACTTATTAAACTACATATACATGTTACATTTCTCATATCTATCCAGAACTCTAGCCAAAATGAGCCAAATATATCAATGTGTCCCCCAGTTCAGTAAGAATGTGAATGTATTGATACATATCATAAAAGATTGAAATATAACAGGTAAACCCCTGTTTATAAACAATACTTCATTTATTTTATATTCTTTTAATTATTAACAAAATTTCACTAACTAGATAGCAATAAAAAGTCCTGCCAGAAAAAATGTTCAATAGCCCAGCACTATATATTTAAATTTTTACAGCTGAAAAACATCTTCAGGAGAGTCATCAAATACAAGCTAAAATTCTATACAAGGAAATGTTAGGTGATGGATCTTAGAAAGGATCCTGTGACCTCATAACTTGGCATAGAGGGTATGCTTGTGCACTTACTCCAATAGGCCCCCAGTGGCTTCCAGGAAAAAAAGTGAAGCTATACCATGAGCTGGAAAGATCACCTGTTCAACCCAATACCACAGATGGAGAAGATAATGATGGAGAAACAGAGGTCCTCCCAGAAACAAGCATGGCATAACATTATATAAACTCAGGGAGTAGTTTGTCTTAAACATAATCTTAAAAGATTCATTGCTACACTTATTACTTTCATTATCTCAGCCATTATAATTGCTGCCACTGCAACCACTGTGGCAGTCACCTTAAAAAATGCTGTTCAAACTGCTCATGCTGTTAAACAAATTTTGACCAATGTCACTGATGAAATTTTAACACAACTCATATCGATAATAATCTTACCAAACTTGATGCTTTAAAACTTCTATTCTTTGGATAGGTGAAAAATAACAAGCTCTTCTTATCAAACAAGATTTGCATTATGATTGGGAACATGTAAAAATTAGTGCCACCCCTTTGCCTTGAAATAGCTCCCAACTTTCTTAGGAACAAGTTAAAACTCACCTTCAAGAAACTTATCTCCCATTTACCAGGAGAAGTACTGGTTCTCCAGCAATGCCTGGAACATCAATATCTCTAATACAACTTCTTGCTCAGCAAAACGTGTTTCAAACACTTAATGATAATTTACAGTGGTTAAATCCCTCAAATTGGTTTCATGGCCTAAACATATGAATCTAAATAATATCCCTCATCAGAATAATCATGCTTCTTGTTTTATTATCAGTTTTTAGGTTAATCTGCCAGTCCCTTTCTTGAGCTCAACATGCTGAACAGAAAATCTTCACTTTAGTTACTGCTTCATCTCTCTTGCTTCCCACATCTAGAAATCAAAAACGAAGACACAAATATAGGTGAGACTTGGAGGCCTTTTGGTTAAAAACCTTTGAACTAATTTTTCACCCCAAGGTCCCCTTTCCCTCCTTCTCACCTGCCTACTCTGTGACCACTTTTTCTTTCTGCACACAGTTTTTTTCTAGTTTTCCCCATTCCCATTGTTTCTAGCTTAACCTGGAAGTGTCCTGTACTTGTCCCACTCATAAGGTTGCATTGTGCCATAAGCCTGGCATCCCTAGGTTGAGTAGCCCTTCTAAGAGATGGTGTCAAACTGTGTCCTGCCCAATGTCTTGTGCTGGGTCCTCTCTGCATTAGAAAACTGGGTTCCCCCAAAATGGTGTCCAGAGCTGGGACCCTGCCTATGGGCAAGAAAGTCCCAAGGCTGGTCCTGAGCATGGAGGCCATGGGGGCTTAAGCTATCAAAGAACACTTCACCCTGCTTGGCCCAGGTGGATGGCTCATTAGCCAGAGATGGGTATTATTCATCAGGGAATGAACAGCCTAAGAGTAATGTAAGATAGGCACAGTCACAGAGGGACCATCAAGAGAGAATTTGAGGGCCTTACATAGGTAGGACACCAACCAACCCCTAACTCCTCCCAAGGGAGGTATACTGCCACCATGGCTATTTTGTTTCCCACACACAGATCAGTTCAGAACCCAGATAGCAGACAGTGACCTGGCCTTACTATTACTATCAAAATTTGTTTTCCATTTATTTACTTTGAACTATCAGGAAGAAGGCAATTTTTATAAAAGACTGTCAAGATAATTTTCTTTCTTCCTTTTCTTTTTGTTTAAACAGAAAAGTGGTAGATGTGGGAACTCTCTGATCTTTACATTTAAGAAATAGCTTGGAGATCTGTTTCTCTGCTCACACAGAGAATTCACCACTATTAGTTCCTACTTATCTTATCTCCCTTATCTCCCACATTATTTCCTAAATATATCACTAAATGTTTCTGTAATCCTGCTTCCCCATTATCAGCCTGGAATTCTTATGAGATTATTTATACCCCTCACATGTGTAATACATGCCTGCTCCTCTGTACATTGAGCCTGACCTTGACTGTGAAAAAATACTGAATAAAAAGCATGCTCGGTATCAGCTTAAGAGGATAACTTCTTTAGCTGTTCTACCCCTGACCTCTCTTAACCTCCATGTTCAAGAGTAATTTCATTGCACCATTGTGGGCTCTCCTGGGCAAAACCCCATAAGACTTTCCAGGACAGATTCCTGGAGACACCAACAAAAAATTACAAGCCATTATAAGATAAAGGAAGACATGGCCCAGTCTAACAAAAAAACTAAAAAACAGGAGGAAATGCAGAACATGGACCAACTAATCAGGGATGTCCAAACAAATATCCTGAATCAACTCAATGAATTGAAGAAAGAGATAAAGGATATTAAGAAGACACCGGGGGTATATACTGAAGAAATTGTAAACATACATAAATTGATAACGGATATGATGGTGATGAGTGGCACAATGCAAGAAATAAAAAATACACTTGAAGCACATAACAGCAGATTTGAATAGGCAGAATAAAGAATCAGTTATATTGAAGACAGTAAACTTGAAATTCAACAGATAGTAGAACAGATAAAAAGATAGAAAAAACCCAGCAAGGAATTAGGGATTTGAATGAAAACATGAAACTCACAAATACACACATTATAGGCATTTAAGAGGGAAAAGAAAAAGGATAGTTGGCAGAAGGATTGTTGGAGGAAATAATGGCTGAAAATTTCCCAACATTTTTGAGGGACATGGATGCACATGTCCAGGAAGAACTCTAAACATTATAAATCCTAAGAGTCCTACCCCAAAACATATACTTGTCATATTGTCCAATGTTCAAGACAAAGAGAGAATACTAAAAGCACCAAGTAAAAAGAGATCCATAACATATAAGGGAAGCTTGAAAAGATTAATTGCTGATTTCTCATCTGAAAGCATGGAGGAAGGAAGGCAATGGTATGACATAGTCAAGGTGCTAAAAGAAAAAAAAAAAAAAAAAATCCAGACAAGAATTCTGAATCCAGCAAAGGTGACATTAAAAAATGTGGGAGAGTTCAAAATATTCACAAATAAACTGAAATTAAGAGAGTTTGTCAACAAGAAACCTGTACTTCAGGAAACACTAAATGGAGTTCTGCAGGTTGAAAGGAAAAGACAGGAAAGAGCAATTTGGAGAAGAGTGTAGGAAAGAAAGTTATTGGTAAGAATAACTAAAAATTTAAAATAGAGAAATAAAAACAACATATGACATATATGAACTCAAAGAAAATATGGCCAATATGAATAATCCCTTGACAGTAATAACATTAATGATAATGGATTAAACTCTCCAAACAAGAGACACAGATTGGTACAATGGATAAGGCCATATGATCCATCTATATTCTGCCTACAAGAAACTGACCTTAGACCCAGGGAAACAAGGAGGTTGAAAGTGAATGACTGGAAAACAATTATGCATACAAATAATAAACATAAAGGGTAAGAGTAGCTATACTAATATAGGACAAATAGGTTCTAAATGGAAAACTATTGTGAGACAAATTAACACTATATATTAATAAAAGGGGTGATCTATCACAAAGAAAGAACAATCATAAACATTTATGCACCTAACCAGGGCACCTCAAGTACATGAGGCAAACATTGGAAATATTAAGTGAAGAAATAAATGCTTCCACAAGTATAATGAGGACTTTAATACATCATTATCACCATTAGACAGAACATCTTGACAGAGGATCAATAAAGGAACAGAGATGTTGAGTAATGAATGAATGAATTAATGAATTAATGACAATGAAACACATGTATCAAAACCTATGGGATGCAGCAAAATCGGTGCTAAGAGGAAAATTTATAGCCATAAATGCTTATATTAAAAAGAAGAACGAGCTAAAATTAAAGACTTAACTGCATATCTGGAAGAATTAGACAAAAAACAGCAAACAAATCCCAAAGCAAGCAGAAACAAGGAAATAACAAAGCTTAGAGCACAGTTAAATGAAATTGAAAATAAAAAAGGTCTAGAAAATATTAAAAGCCCTAAACCTTGTTCTTTGAGAAGATTAATACAATTAACAAACCCTTAGCTAGCTAACAAAAAAGAGGGAAGATGCAAATATATAAACTAAGAAAAGAAGAAGGGGATATCACCACTCACCTCACAGAAATAAAGAATAATATAAGAGGATACTTTTTAAAAAAGTAGGCCCATGAGATGTATAACTTAGGTGAAATGGACAAATTCCTAGAAACACACAAGCAGCCTACATTGATGAAAGATGGCATTAATAAACTCAACAGGTCAATCACAGGTAACAAGATTGAATTAGTCATCAAAAACCTCCCAACTAAAAAATGCCAAGGGCCAGACTGAATAAGGTTGAATTATGCCAAATATTCTAGAAAGAAGTACACCAATACTGCTTAAAATCCTCCAAAAAAGAGAAGCTGAGGGAACATTGCTTAACTCATTTTATGATGCCAGCATCACCCTAATACCAAAGCCACAAAAAGATGCCACAAGAAAGAAAAACTATAGACTAATCTCTCTAATGAACCTAGATGATAAAAATCCACAACAAAATACGTCTAATCATATTCAACAGCACATCAAATGAATTATACACCATGACCAAGTGGGTTTCATCCTTGGTTTGCAAGGATGGTTCAACATAAGAAAATCAATCAATGCAATATACACATTAACAGATCTGAAGAAAAACATCACACAATCATCTCTACTGATTCAGAAAAAGCATTCAACAAAATACAACACCCTTTCCTGATAAAAACACATCAAAAGATAAGAATAGAAGGAAACTTCCTCAACCTGGTAAAATGTATATATGAAAAACCCACAGCTAACATCATATACAATGGTGAAATCCTAAAATGTTTCCCTCTAAGATCTGGAACAAGATAGGAATGCCCACTGTCACTGCTCTTATTTAACATTGTGTTAGAAGTACTTGCTCAAGCACTTAGGCAAGGAAAACCATATAAAAAACATCCAAATTGGAAAAGAAGGACTAAAAATTTCAATATTTGCAGATGACATGATCCTATACATAGAAAATCCCAAGAAATATACAATGAAGCTTCTAGAGCTTATAAATCCATTCAGTAAAATGGCAGGATATGAGATCAATGTGCAAAAATCAGTAGCATTTCTATACGAGCAATCTGAGGAGGAAATTTTTTAAAAAATCCACTTACAGTAGCAATTGCAAAATCAAATAACTAGGAATAAACTTAACTAAAAATATAAGGGTATTGTATGCAGAAAACTACACAATATTGTTAAAGGAAATCTCAGAAGACCTAAATAATTGGAAAAATATTCCTTGCTCATGGATAAGAAGACTAAATATCATTAAGATGTCTATCCTAGCCAATCAGATTTACAGATTTAACAATATCACTATAAAAATTGCCACAACATTTTTACTGAATTGGAAGGTCAAGGGACCCCAGAGAGCCAAAGACATATTGAAAAAAAAAATTAAATGGAAGGAATCACATTACCTGACTTTAAAACATACTACAAAGATAAAGTGTTCAAAACTGCATGGTATTGGAACAAGGATAGACATATCGACCAATTGAACAGAACTGAGAGCTCTGATGTAGAGCCTCATATATACTGCCAACTGATATTCAACAAGGCCACCAAAACCACTCAACTGGAAGAAAATGGACCCTTAAAAAAATGGTGCTTGGAGATCTGGGTATCCATATCCAAAAGAATCAGAGAGGAACACCATCTCATGTCTTATAAAAAATTAACTCAAGATGGATCAAAGATATAAACATAAGAGCCAAGACCATAAATATACTGAAAGATAATTTAGGGAAGCATCTACAAGATCTTGTAGTAGGAAATGGTTTTATAAACTTTTCACCCAAAGCACTGACAACAAAAGAAAAAGTAGATAAATTGGACTTCCTTAAAATTAAAAACTTTTGCACTTCAAAGGACTTTGTCAAGAAATGAAAAGGCAGCCTATACAATGGGAGAAAATATTTGGTACTATCTATCAAATAGTGTCCTAATAGACAGCATATACAAAAAAGTTTTAAATCTCAAAAATTAAATTACAAAATTTTTTTAAATGAGCAAATGATTTGAATAGACACTTCTCTAAATAAAATATATAATTGGCTAAAAAGCACACGAAAAATACTAAATATCACTAGCTGTTAGTGAAATGTAAGTCAAAACTCCAATGAGATATCATTTTACACCTATTAGACTGGTGGCTATTAAAAACAGAGGACTATATGTGTTGCAGAGGATGTGGAGGAAAGGGAAGCCTTATCCACTGCTAGTGGAAATGTAGAATGGTGCAGCCATTGTCAAGGACAGTTTGGTGGTTCCACAGGAAGCTAACTGTAGAACGGCCATATGATCCAGCAATCCCACTGCTGGGTATATACCTAGAAGAATTGAAAGTAGGAGCATGAACAGATATATGCATACCAATGTTCACAGTGGCATTAGTCACTATTGCCAAAAGTTTGAAGCAACCCAAATAATCATCAACAGATGAATGGATAAACAAATTGTGTTATATACATATAATGGAAAATTACTTAACTATAAGAAGGGATGCATTATTAACACACAGTATAGCATGGATGAATCTTGAAGACCTTATTTTGATTGAAGTAAGTCAGGCACTGAAGGGCAAACATTACATGACCTCACTGATATGAATTAAGCAAATGAGCAGACTCTCAGAGCTAGAGTTTGGAAGATATGTTTGTAGGAGACACAATGGGAGTAGAAAATTGTGTCAATACCCATATGTGCATAATGTGGAAAGGTGTAGTTGTGCAGTCAATGGGATTGACAGTGGTGCATTGATGCTATTGGGTTCAGCCATGCTGCTCCGGGATGGGGAGCAAGAAAATATTAAACTCCCATCCTGGGGAGTCCTCCTATGTTCTCATTTAGAGGGGCAAGAATCTCTCAAGAACAAAGGCAGTGACTAATAAAAGATAACAGACAAATATGTCAAAACCTGATTATTATTGCAAGTAACTATGAATCTTATTCTTCAAAAAGTGAAACTTATTGGTTACCATAGGAACCGAGGGGAGAGGCAGGGAAAAATAGAATAGATGGAATATAGGGCATTTTTAGGATTAGAATTGTTCTGCATTGTCTTGCAATAATGGATAGAGGCCATTTTAAATTTCAAAATAATTTATAAAAGTGTACTCTCCAAAATATAAATCATGTAAGCCATTGACCATGGTTAGTAGCAATGCTTAAATATTTGCACAGTTGTAACAAATGTACCATCTGCATGTAAAATATTATTAATAAGGAAGAGGAGGAAAGGGGGAGGGTGTTGGATATATGGGAATCCCCTATATTCTTCACTTGACTTTTCTGTAATCTAAAGCTTCTTTGAAGATAAAATGAAAAAATCAGAAAAAAATGTCACTGTATATACAATACAACAGATCTTGCAGTGATGAAAGACATAATGTCTAAAAATGTTTTTTTTAATTCAAAATTTTTTTTGCATTTTATTTGTCACTTTTAAAATTCTCATTATTTCATTTTCTTATTAATTTTATTTGGTTATTTTGTTGGCTTCACTTTTGCAGAGATTTTGGATCATAGAAGGGCCACAACTGTGGCAAGGGAGTATCACTGGCATGGGGTGTCAGTGATGGAGGGATATATCAGAGGTGGCTCACCTGGGGCACACCTCTAAGGCATATGAATGTGTTCAAGTGTCAATGGAGCATTGTCACAGTGGGTGGAGATCCACACAATAACCTAAAGCATGTCAAATTCCCATCCTGGGCAGCTGTACTACATTCACTAGTGGGACAGCAAGAATCCCCCAAGTACAGGGGCAGAGCCTTCTGAAGGAGGATGGACCGTTGTGGTGGTCCCTTGATATTGATGATTGTACTTATCAATCTTCTTCTTCTTTTTTTTTTTTTAATCTCAGCTGCATCTCATTCACTGCCACTCAATCTTTTCTTTTGAAATAGAAATTTAGCCTAGTATTATATGTTAACTAAAAGTTACCTACTGAGGGCCTCCTTGTTGCTTAAATGTGACCTCTCTGTAAACCTAATTCAGCATATAAGCTCACTACCTCCCCACAACATGGGACAAAACTCCTGGGGATGAAATTCCCTGGCACCGAGGGATTAATATCAAGTGCCAAGTTGCAATACACCTGGAAAAATACCTTGGACAAAGGAGGAAAAGTTAAGTACAAATGAGCTTTTCTGGCTAAGAGATGTCAAAATGTGTCAGGAGGTCATTCCAGAGGTTATACTTATGCACTTCTTAGCAGGATCTCATTGACTGCCATAACAAATATTGTCTCAAATAGCAGGGTTCTTGAGGGTACTAGAGAAATCAGGCAGGGAAGACAGTTCAGGAGTTTAACATCCTGCCAGTGGGCCTTACCTTGGAAATAATGGTCTCCACTGTGACAGAGTTGGATTCATATATGGTTTACCTCCACATGGCTCTTATACCCCTTCTATTTGAATCTATACTTGGTACTAAACTTGATAGGTCTATGTCCAAGAGACTTAATCTTTGGTCCATCCATGTGCTAGTTGGGCCCTGAATTTCAGCAGAGTTGCAACACCTACTTTCCAGTTCATTGGACTAACCCAGGACAACTAATAAGGTGATGATGATGAACAAAGCCCATCTGAAGGAACAGTGAGGGTCAGCAACTGCAAGCAAGTAGTTCCATCCACCTGCTCCCTGGGATCTAAGTCCCCTCTCAGTTAGAGACGGAGTGGGCATCACCATTCCAAAATCCTCAAGATGGGGAATGAACAATGGATTAATATATGCACTATTATACTACCATAGACCTATTGTTATTCAATCAATGGAAGAACTTCTATCATTGATGTGGAGGAAGTGGCCATGAATAGCTCTGAGGGGATGGAGAGGGAAAAAGCTGTAATATGGGGGCATTATTAGGACATTGAAATTGTCTTACATGATGTTCCAATGACAGATACAGGCCATTATATATTTTGTCATGACTTTCAAAATTGTGTGGGACAGACTGTAAACGCTAATGTAAACCTATAATCCATAGTTAATGGCAATGCTTCAATATGTTTTCATCAATTGGATAAAATGTACCACACTAATGAAAGATGTTATTAAGTGGGAGGAGGAGGTAGTGGGGCATATGAGAATTCCCTATATTTTTTATGTAACATTTATGTAATCTAAATGATCTTTAAAAATTTAAATATAATTGTATTAAAAAATATGCAAGGGAAATAAGGGGTATAAGACATTTTGCCATATTAAAAAAAATCACATTGGTAAATGAAAGTATCTTCCCCTAACATAACCTGGGAAGCACTAGTTAGAGTCAAAAAGCATGTTACATTTTTTGTCCCTTTTGATATCTCCACTATGGGACTGAATATATGAAGGCCCCACTGCCACTACCAGACTGAATTACCAATTTAAGATGAGGGCCACATACACCTTTGATTGGTGCCCTCTTTTACAATGGACCATATAAGTGTCTGAGTGTGAGTGTGTATGAGGATGCATGTGGGTGTGTGTTTTCTTATGTTTGTGTTTGTATGTGTGTCTGGTAGAGCTGTGATCCTTTGCAGTCCATTCCTAATCTCAGCTGAAATACAGAGAGACTTGACTGTTTGAATTTGGGTGAATCTGAGATTAAACTGTTTTCAAAGCGAATCCACTCCTGTATATGTAAACTGATTGCAGATGGGACCCTTTGCTTAGATTCAGTTAAGGCACCGTTCTTTTGATAAGATCACTTCAGTAGGGCTTGACCCAGGGTGGGTCTTAGAAGTGGCAGACATGGAAAAAAACTGCAGAAACCCACTAAATAGGGAGAATGCCACGAGAGCAAAAAGCTGAAAGAAATGTGGCAGGGAGGAAAAAGAAGGGACTGGCAGAGCCACCATTGTGCCCTGCCATGTGGAAAGAGTCCAGGATAACTTTCAGCCAAATTTCATGGAGTGAATTTCACCTCATCCCTTGATTTGGACGTTTTTCTCAGCCCCAGAACTGTAAGCTTATAAATTAATAAATCCCATTGTAAAAGCCAACTCATTTCTGGTATATTGCATTGTTAGCACATAGCAAACTGAAAGAGAGACCAAAACTCTTTTCTGCTCCTAATCCTAAGTATTTATATATGGATAGAAATGCTGTTTCCTGGAAATATCACTCTTTTTGCTATCCTCTCATGTTTTGGACAGCCTTGCTGAAGGTGATATATGTATTTTACCAACTGTGCTTTAGGACTCCTTCCATACAGCATCCCTGAAAAGTTTACCTCAGTTTCCAAAGATTTTAATAATTGATTAGTAGTTTGGGGATGATATATTATTTAGAATATGATGAAATAAGGAATGCTTTATTAAAAATTAACTTATGGATATGTCAAAGCATATATATATATATTAAATATCTCTGATCATAGAAACCTTTGAAATTGTGATAATTTAAATTTCTAGAATATATCATGTAGTATATAATGTTGTTCCTTGCCATATGCCCTTTGCTCTGACCATACTATCCTTCTTTGTCTTATCCTTCAGCAAACTCCTATCTATGTTTGCAAACCAAAAACAGGAAATTTTTAAGATTGGCACAACCTTATATTTTATATTTTAATATCCTACTACAGCTAAGAAATATGATGCATCACCTTAAAGTTTTCTCAATTTTACACATTTATCATAAATAAAATGAACAACCAAATAAATGCAAACATTATAGAATCTTGTTTGTTTTATTTTTTTTTGTTTTTTGTTTTTGTTTGTTTGTTTGTTTTAAATCACTACTTCACACACTAAAGATTGTGACTCTTAATCTTGCCTTTAGGTGTAAAGATATTTGAAAAATATTTAGCATCTATCTATATTGATTGATTATCATTATCATCATCTATGATTTATTTCAGCCTCACCCATAGAGCTGCTATACTTTTGCCCATGATTTGTTAATTTCAAGGGAAAATATATGTTGCTGGAAGCTCATACTCACTCCAGTAAAGATGCTTGTTCATTCATGCACCTAAGAAAGGCTGCTAACTTTAATACTAGCAAGCCATTAAACAAGAATCAGAAAAAATTAATAGATAAAACTTGTTTCTAGTTCATATTTTAATAGGTCATTTTCTTACAACTTCATAACTCTTCTCTCCCCAGCTTTTGAGAAATCAGAATTTGTCAGTTTACCCTGTTGATTAATTTACTATGAATGACATGATTTAAAGCAAGTCATTAAAAAACATGTAATTCTAACAATGATCTCATAACCAGTTGTATCATTCCCATTTTCTCATTTACACATTAAAAATACATACATACATGATTGAATTTTAAGTTCACAATTTTTACTTTATACTTATTGTTTATGTATGTTCATGTAGAAATGATATACTTCAATAAAACTGTATTAAAATACTTACAGACATCTTATAAACTGTAAGGTAGCAGTAAAAATGAATCCATTTTTCTTTGAAATATTTCAAAATATAAGCAGTTTTATAGACTATGTTCCAACAAACAGAAAGCAATTTTCCCAAAAGCCACAACCCTATTTACACTACAATATTTTAAAGATGACCTCAAATAAAATAGTACACAGCTTTAAAAGCCAAAAGTCAACTGGTATATCTGTATTATCTAATGATTTTACTGTTTAATTTATTTCTGAGAGTTCCAGATGATTATAATGACATTGAGATAATTTGTAAAAAAATACAGCCAGTGTTTGCAGAGTATTTTCATTTAAGAAACATGTGCTCTATCCAACAATTTCTTCAGGGCATCTTTCATATCTTTATTTCTTAAGCTATAGATCAAAGGGTTCAACATTGGAATCACCACAGTATAAAACATGGACACAACTTTATCCCATTCTAGGGCACACCTAGTGCTTGGTCTGGAGTAAATGGAGAGAATTGAACCATATTACAAGGTGACAGCTGTCACATGAGAGCCACAAGTGGAAAAAGCCTTCAGACGGCCTTGGTTAGAGTGAATATTCAAAATGGCAGCAATGATGAAGAGATAGGAAGCAAGAATAAGTACTGTGGGAGCGATGACATTGGAGGCTAGTATGAAATACAGCACAGCCCGGTAGCTCTCCTTCACATCACATGCCAACTTCACAAGTGGAGGTAGATCACAGAAGAAATCATTGATGACATTGTTGCCACAGAATCTAAGGGTAAATGTCTTGCTGGTGATGATTGTTGAGTTAAGAAAGCCACCAAAGTATGAAGCTGCAACAAGACTGGCACATAACCTTGGGGACGTTGCCTGGGAATAAAACATGAAGGAACTTGGAGAGGACACTGTGCCAGATTGTGTTTTGAACAACAGAAAAAAAAAGCAAGTTCTTAATCCTTTCTTGTGGTGGGAGCAATAAAAGATGGTATTTTTGGTTAAGGTGTGGAGAAACTTGTTGAGATTAGGACTTAACACTATTACTGGAGGATTTAGGAAGAGAAAACTCCTTGGAGGAGTAAAAGCTAAAGGTCAAAAGAACCTGGAAGAGAAAGGAGAGAGCATGGACATGTGACAGGATATCCTAGAATCTTAAGGTTACTAGCCTTCCAGAATGCCACCAAAATGTGGAGGAAGCAAGCATTCCAGCTTCAGAAATTGTGAAACAAATAAGTTCGTTGGTTAAGCCAACCCACTGTGTGTTACTTACCATAGCAACAGACCAAACTAGATTGGGCTACACATAAATTAAATATTTCTAAAATCTAGAATCAAATTTCCAAAAGTCTATCTATTTCATATTCTCTATTCACCCAATAAATTGTTCTTACTATGTTTCAAAGTTAAACCACATACACATACACAAAATTCAATTCCTTTTATCACTTTCCAAGAGCTCTAAAAACAAGGTAGAGGATAAATTTTGAGGAAACTCTATGGGTAAAATACCATCCTGATGAAACTGATCACACAATATAATAAGCTTAAAATAGTTTATGTTACAATAAAATAATAATAATTAAATTGTGGTTCACACATTTCATTGTTTACATATAACTTGCCAAAATTATTTGAAATACTTGTATAGTTTACAACCATGTCAATAAGTCAATAATTTGCAAAATGCAATAGGAACATTTAGTATGTTGTACAAGAATAGCATATTATCTTTGTGGTTATATAGTCTGTGTTGCTTTCCTGAAAGCTTTTTTGTTATCTTTGTTCCTCACATTATAGATAAGAGCATTGGGCAATGGGATCTATGGGTGTAGAACCATGCAGCCACTTTGACTCTCCAGGGAATAGGTGGAACTAAGTCTTAAATACATGAAGAGCGAGGATCCTTAGAAGAACATGACTGAGATCAAGTGGGAAGCACAGGTGGAGAAGGCCTTAAACCTGCAGAGGCAGAGCCCATCCTCAGGATAGCTAGGAGGATGTTGAAATAAGAAAACAGGATGACAAGTAGGCTGCAGAGGGCTGTGAATCCCAGTATAATCAGAAGTATTTATTTTTAAACCCAGGTGTCTTTACAGGAAATTTTTCCCAATGATGGTGCATCATATAAGAAGTGGTCAATGACATTTTTACCACAGAAACTCAGGCCAAAATTATTGGCAGTATGGACTATAGCATTTATGAAACCTCCTAAGTAGGCACAAGCAACGAGACCAATACAAGCAATGAGAGAGACCTGGACATTGTACCTGAATAGTCTAATGGATTACGAATTGCCACATGGTGGTCATAAGCCATGGCTGCTAGCAGATTGCACTCAGTATAGGCTACAATGCAGGAAAAGAAGAACTGAGTCCCACATCCAGCTAAAGACACATGTTTTTCTTCTGAGACACAAATAACCAGGATTTCAGGATCATACACAGATGTGTACCAGAAGTCCAGGAAAGATGGATTGTCAATGAAAATGTACATGGGGGTGTGTAGGTGGGAAACAAACCAGATTAAGAGAGCCAAGGTCATCTTCCCTGACAAGGTTACCAAGTAAAGCATCAGAAATATTACAAATAGAATCACCTGCAAGTGGGGATATGTGGTGAAGTCCACCAAGATGAATTCAGTCAAGACAGTGTAATTTCCAATTTCCATGTACATGGAGGAAAAAAAACCTGAAAAATTATGAGAGAAAAATGATTTAGTGACACAGCTACTGCAAGAAGTAAGCAAAGGCATCAGTTAAGTCAATCACTGAGAAATATTTTTATTACTACCTATCCAGAAATACAGAATTTCAGTCTGTGATTTGAGAAGACCAATAAAAAAGAAGTCAGAATCTGTATTTAAAACTAAGAATCTTTACTTATTAACTGTAAAAGAGGGGCCAATCCTATATTCTCATCAGACAGCTAAGTAATATGGAGCCCAAAAATTTTATCAATACCTCCTGGAAACTCATCTAATAGAGCAAAGTAGACATAAATGAAAACACCAGGCCAAATATTTGACACATTCTGGGCACTCAAAAATTTCCAGGATCCTTCTGCATATTATTGAGAACTTCTTCTGAGTCAGGCATTTTGGAAATATGTATATAAATACCAATATAGAGCTACTTCTCCTGCCTTTAGTAAAAATAGCAAAAATTATACATTACTCACTCTGTTCCAGTTACTGTCTTATACTTAACCCACTTAATTTCACAACTTTATAATGTACATATTAAAATTATTCTCTTATTAGAGTTGATGCAACAAAAGCTTAAGAGATTTAAATACATGCCCAAGGTTGCAAAGCTAGTAAACACAAATCTGGTGTTGAAACCCAGAATCTTATTAATCAAGAGTGCATGCTCTCAGCTTGTAAACCATATTCCTCTTTTATAAGGTAATATTTTTCTCTTTCTTGTTTTCCTTACAAAGGCAGTGCTCTAGCCCTCTGGCAACCTGACTTATTCTTCCCCTTTAAAACATATTTAAATATATTTATCTTAAGAATGCTTTGTTTTAGAATATCCTGTTTTGCAAAATTTTTTTGCATGGTTGGGCAAATTTTTGATACTCTGGATGTTGAACATTAGGAAAATCCAATGTTTTAGTGTCAAGGCATTGAGGAACCAAGAATCATTCAAAGTTTAAGTCTTGATGCAAATCTCTCCAGAGAAACAAAGAGGGAGGCATCCATGTAAAGTCATTATCATTACCAAATTAGAGCTAACGGCCTCAGTTGCCAGATGATATGGCCCTACTGATAATGTCAGTAGGAAGAGAGCTAAAAGGAAAGAATTATGGGTTATCAATGTCTAAAACACTTACCTTTGAGCTCAGCCAGAGTCAATGTTGTAACAAGAATGCAAATCTAAATCTAACTTGAGATCTAGCATTCTGCCTTGGTAAGAAGCAAGATGTAGGTGTCCTAATGATTCAAACATGCAACATCCAAGGTTCTTTACAGTATGTTTCAACTTCCTTTGAAAACCTCTGTTTCACTACTTGTTTTCACCCACTCAGGAATTCAACTCAACTAAATTACACTCATGAAAAAATTCTCCATAATTAAGGAGATTCAAAGTTAGATATATAGCACTGTTATCACTTATTTGCATGCTAAAATCTTTGTCTTAAATCTCCAGCCTTAAATTTTGTTTACATGGCAGGAACTTATGATTATTTTATGCATATTGTGCAAAATTAGAGGTTATAATACTATTACTGCAAGAGTCACCCTGAACTTTCTCTACCAATTATATATTGGTGAATGCATTCAGTATTTGAAGTAATATATTAGTGCTATATCACTTACTTAGACAAGGAAAGTTATCTGGGACTTACTAAATTCATTTAAGTTCAAATAATTTGGACATCATTGGAAACATCTGACAGAACCAATCACTATCCTATTTTTACCTCTACAGAGTATAAAAATGGATAAAATAAGTTTTCAGTTCTATTTCTCAAAAATCCTTCCAAAAACAAGAGATTTTTAAAGGAGACCCAAAATATTAGAAGCATCGATCCAGATGGTAGTTCACTGTAGAGATAAAGAGAGAGGGGAGAGCAGTCAATAAGAGGAAAGAGTATATACCACATTCCTCACATGGGAGAGACCCTGGTAAATTCAAGGAACTAAGAGAGATTAAATACAGATGTGGTGAAGCAAGGTTCCACCAGATGAGCCAAAAGGGTCACCAAATCACAAAACTCTTTGGAATTCATGTTGAGATGTGACTCTTTTAAAACAAGCCAAATGTAAGCCTTTGTCAAAGGAAGACGTCATGTGATCAGATCTATACCTTTTACTTTCACTCTGGCTGTAGGTCAAGGAACAAATTGAAGAGAATCAAGTGTTCCTTACCTGGAAACTCCCTGAAATCCTCACAATCTGTTGTCTTTTAACCACTACTTTAAAGACGCAGGAAAGGGAGACGTTAAGACATTCTGGAAAGAATGATTAAGGATTGTATAATCTGTGTCCTCATTCTGGTGGACAAAATACAAGACTGTCATTCTCAAACTCTCCTCTAAACAGGAATTTCTCTTTGTGCAATAGTTTATCCTCAAGGTGCAGTGAAGTGCTAAGGACAAGATCCTTTCAAAGTAAGGATTTGTAATAGAATCTTTGTAACTCAATTTTACACAAGAAACTACAAAGTACTGGAACTGGTACATAAATAAATTTGATGAAAGCTTTTAGTATTCCGTTAAAAGACCTATGTGCAATATAATTATACCACGAAGTCAAAACAGTGTATTTTAGTAAGAAAGTTATGATGTTTAAAATAGATAAGAAATAACAGAAACCACAAACTAATGATCTATATGGATATCGGGAAAAAAATGGCTTCACATCTTTACAGCTCTTGATTTCAAGAGTGGAGTCTGTTTTTCTACCTCATTATCTGGGATGAACTTCTGGTTTATCTGGCCAATAGGTTAGAGAATACGTTGTGCTGTGTGAATCTGGCATGCCTTGGTCTCAAGTAGTTTTGGAAGTTGCTCTTCTCACTTTTATAATTCTACCACCACCAAAGAAATCAAACTCAGTTAGCTTTTTAGAAATCTAGCCAGGTTCTCCCTGTCTCCCTGCTGACAACAAGCCACCTTCCAGGTATATAAGTGGGGCTATTTTAGATCATCTAGCCCTTACTGAGTGAAAAGTGAAAACAAACACTTGAACAAGACAGCTGAGTGCAGACAGGTCTGGCATAGACAGAATTACATAATTGAAATGACACCTGAGTTCAAAATCAGATTCCACCCCTTGGAAGCTCTGTTCAGCAACCCCCCAATCAAAGACTCTTCACCTCTGAAAAAAAAAAAAAGAATACTGATGTCATAAGATGAACTGATAAATAAGGAAAATATAGGTGAAATGGATAGGAAGATGTCTGACATAATATTATATTTAACAAAGGTAAATATTTTATTCTGAGTAAAAAGAATAAGACCTGACTTATTTGTAAAAGTTGAGCCTGGGGAAGAAAAATAAGGTCAAGCTTTTAGTAAGAGGTAGTGTAAAACCCATGGGAGATGTCATTCAGAACCCCACTAAATTTTAAGTTTAATATTTTTCCCATATCCTCATGTAATTTGACAAATAAGTAGCAGTCATGGAAATGTGAATTGTCCTTGGATTACAGATTCCTGTGTTCATGAATGAGTTCCAAAACTAATTTCCTGTGTTATGTTGCGCTTCACTCTTCCTCCCTGGAATACAATTCCTTACTGAAAAAATTTTGGTTGAGCTTTTTTTCTGGCACCCACCTTCTATGTTTCCAATTCATTAGAACCTCTTATAGAATCCATCAGAAATATAAAAACACATAACCTCAATTGTGACATGGAGTGAAAGAAGAGATTAGCAATCCTTTTACATACATACCTGTTGATACACAGGGCGCTATCACCATCTTGTTTGAAGTGAGAGACACAATGTATTAGAGTCAAAAGCATTGTTTTACTTCAAGAATTGCATTCTTATAGTTGTTTCCCTTAAAATCATTCATGTGAGTTTGTGTATATATTCTCTAACCCATCTATTCCTTGGCTGCCTTAACATCAAATAATGTATGCCTCTTAACTCTTTGGAATAATGGACCTCTTCAAGATCCCGATAGAAACAAAGATCATGCCACCAAAATGTGCATCTGCATAAACACACAAAATTTTAGTGGTTTTAGAAATTACCAGAAATAATGGAACTCTTATTTACAAAACTCAGATTAAAAATTCTACACTTAAAAATGTCTAAATTTCTTTCCCATATAAACATTCTATGACTATAAGAGATAATAAATATGTCAAACATAGCAAATTTAAAACTTAATTTGTATTTTTTACTTTCAAAAGTTAGTCTATCTGCTCATTTCCAAGATCAGTTAATAAAATTCAGCACTTCCACCTTGACAAGGTAAAAACATAGCATTATCCTACTCACTTTCCCTCTTATGTTCCCAATAATATTCTAGGAAATCCTGGGGTAATCTGGTGTAAATACCTTCGTAAGAATTCCTTATCTGGTAATTTCTCACCTCCTTCACTGCTACAACCTGCATCCAAACACCCTTATTTCTGCCATGAGTGTTGTAATAATTTCCTAACTGGTCTACACTTCTGTGGCCCTAGTGTCTGTAGCCTGGACTTTTCGCAAAATGCAGATTATGACACACTGTCCTAAAATCCTACAAGAGCTCCCATTTTAATATGAAGTAAAATTCCATGCCATGCTCTATAGTTCTCCATGAGCTGACTCTCCATTAATCAATATTCTCATCATCTAACACTTGTCCCTTATTTGACCCTATTTCCATGATGTGGGATTTCTCACTGTTTCTCAAAAATTTCAACCATGAAAAGTAAATCCCAACAATGACACAAAATCCAAGATTTTGAACAGTCTGTTCCCTCTTCGAGGAACATTATTCCCATATCTAGGGCATGACTCTTCCTTCTCCTCTTTAAGTTGCTTTAATTTACCATTTTTCAATTAAAACAATCTTAATAATTTATTTAAATATGAATGTCAATCCCTACTGAAAACTTCTTTTCTCATTACTCTGCTTAGACTCTGCTCTATTACCTCTATACCTATTTTCTTCTTCTATTGTCTTTTGTTTTATTAATTGTTTTTTTTCCAAAACCAGAATACAACCTCTACAAGGGAAAACAAACACTCTGTTTTGGTTGCTGCTCTATCTCTAGAATATTGAATAGTTCCTAATAGAAATTGGTGGTCAATAAAGAACACTTGGATAAATAAAAAGATAGTTACCTTTATGTTTTGAATGCCTTTATCCTAAAGGTCTTTCTATTTCTAATCTAACTCAAAATATGTAGTAAATAATCTATATATAGGTGGACTTAAGAAGGAAGAGTAAATAAAGAGAGGATTCATTCCCAAGATAAATTGCAATTCATATAGAAATGTCCAAAAAAAAAAAAAAAGGCACAAAAAATATCAGGGCTAATCATGTTAAATCATTACATATAGAATGGCTTCTCAAAATGTGTCTTCTCCTGTAGCAGTACAGTTCATTTCACCAGAAGCAATCAAAACTCTACACTTCTCTTATTTCATGGAAGTTATTGGTCCCTCCAGTATATGAAAATCATCATCAGGGAATGAAAATATCATCGACTGAGGCCTGGACAACACATAGTAAATCCATGAGTCAAAAAGCCTGTCACATTTTTTTGTCCCTTTATTTTCTTCTCTGTGGAAATGAATACA
>JAKSZT010000536.1:1876957-1897286 GCA_026826555.1 Tolypeutes matacus
AAGAAAGAAAGAAAGAAAGAAAGAAAGAAAGAAAGAAAGAAAGAAAGAAAGAAAGAAAGAAAGAAAGAAAGAAAGAAAGAAAGAAAGAAAAAGTTGAAAACCTAATTGCACAGCTGGACGAATTAGAAAAAGAACAACAAACTCCAAAGGAAGTAGAAACAAGGAAATAACAAAGATTAGAGTACAACTAAATGAAATAGAAAATAAGAAAGCTCTAGAAAAACATAAACAAAACCAAGACCTGGTTTTTCGAGGTCAATAAAATTGACAAACCCTTAGCCAGACTGACAAAGGAAAAAAGAGAGAAGATGCAAACACAAAAAATAAGAAATGAGCAAGGGGATATTACCACTGACCCCACAGAAGTAAAGAGTACATAAAAGGATACTTTGAAAAATTCTATGCCAAGAAGAAGTATAATTTAGAGGAAATGGAAAAATTCCTAGAAACACACAAGTAGCCTACATTGGAGAAAGAAGAAATTGATGAACTCAACAGACCAATCACAAGTAAAGAGATAGAATCAGTCATCAAAAACCTCCCAAGTAAGAAGAGCCCAGGACCAGACAGCTTCACAGATGAATTTTCCCAAACATTCCTGAAAGAACTAATACAAACTACACTTAAATTCTTTGAAAAAAAATGGAAGTAGAAGGAACATTGCCCAACTCATTCTATGATGCCAGCATTACCCTAATACCAAAGCCAAACAAAGATGCCACAAGAAAGGAAAGTTACAGATCAGTCTCCCTAATGAACCTAGATGCTAAAATCCTGAACAAAATCCTTGCTAATCACATTAAAAAACACATCAAGCTACTTACACACCATGACCAAGTGGGTTTCAACCTAGGAATGCAAGGATGGTCCAACATAAGAAATCAACCAATGTAAAACACCACATAAACAGATGGGAAGAAAAAAATCACATGATCATCTGTATGGATGCAGAAAAGCATTTGTCATAATACAGCACCTTTTCCTGATAAAAAATACTGCCAAAGATAAGAATAGAAGGGAAATTTCTGAACATGATAAAGAATACATATGAAAAACCCACAACTAACATCATCTTCAATGGTGAAATCCTAAAAACTTTCCCTCTAAGATTGGAAACAAGACAAGGATGCCTACTTTCACAGGTCCTATTTAACATTGTCTTAGAAATACTAGCTCAAGCACTGAAGCAAGAAAAATATATAAAAGACATCCAAATTGGAAAAGAAGATGTAAAAACTTCAATATTTGTAGACGACATGATCCTATATGTAGTAAACCCTAAGAAATCTGCAACAAAGCTTCTAGAACTTATAAATGAGTTCAGTAATCTCACAGGTGATAAGATCAATACTCAAAAATCAGTAGCTTTTTTGTACACGAATACTGAGCAATCTGATGAGGAAATCAGGAAGAAAAAAAAAACATTTACAAGAGTAACTAAAAGAATCAAATACCTAGGACTATATTTAAATATATAAAGGACTTATACACAGAGTACACAACACGGTTAAAAGCAGTCAAAGAAGAGTTAAGTAAATGCAGTTATATTCCCTGTTTATGGATGGGAAGAGTAAACTTCATTAAGAAGCCTATCCTACCCAAATTAATCTACAGATTTAATGCAATCCCAATAAAAATAAAGACAGCATCTTTTACTGAACTGGAAAAACTACAAAACTTATTTGGAAGGGTAAGAGGCTCCAAACAGCATAAGACATATGGAAAAAGAAAAATGAAATTGGAGGAATCACACTACCTGACTTTCAACCATACAACAAATCTTCAGTGTTCAAAACTGTATGGTATTGGCACAATGATAGACATACTGACCAATGGAACTAAATTGAGAGTTCTGATATAGATCCTTACATATACAGTCATCTAATATTTGACATTGCTACCAAGTTTGCTCAATCAGAAAAGAATGGCCTCTTTAACAAATGGTGCTTGAAAAACTGAATATTCATATCCAAAAGAATGAGAGAGGAACACCATCTCACACCTTATACAAAAATCAACTCAAGATGGATCAAAGATATAAATATAAGACCAAGACAATAAAGAACTCAGAAAATAATGTAAGGAAACATCTACAGAACCTTGTAATTGGAAATGATTTCATAAACTATACAACCAAAGCATGAACAATGAAGGAAAAAACAAATAAATCAATGGGATCTCCTCAAAATTAAAAACTTTTGCACCTCCAAGGATGTTATCAAGAAAGTTAAAAGACAGATTAGCCAATGGGAGAAAATATTTTGGCAGCCATATATCTGATAGGTGCCTAATATCCTGTATATATAAAGAAATCTTACACCTCAAAAATAAAAAGACAAACAAACCATTCCAAAATTGAGCAAAAGATTTGAAAAGACACTTCTTCAAGGAAGAAATACAAATGGCTAAAAAGCACATGAAAAGATATTCAACATCACTAGCTATTAGGGAAAGGAAAGCAAAACTACAATGAGATACCATCTTTCACCCATTAGTCTGGCGACTTAAAAAAAGAGGAGTGTAAGTCTTGCACAGGATGTGGAGGAATGGAAACCCTAATTCACTACTAGTGGGAATATAGAATGGTCCAGCCACTGTGGAGGACAATTTGGCAGTTCCTCAAACAACTAACTATAGAACTGCCATATGATCCAGCAATTCCCACTGGGTATATACCCAGAAGAAATGAAAGTGAAGACAAGAACAGATAAATGCACAACCATGTTCATAGTGGCATTATTCACTATTACCAAAAGTTGGAATCAACCCAAATGCCCATCAACAGATGAATGGATAAACAAAATGTGGTACATACATACAACTGACTATTACTCAGGTGTAAGAAGGAATACAGTGCTAACACACGGCATAACATGGATGAATCGTGAGGACTTTATGTGGAGTGAAGCAGTTATGCATTGAAGGATGAACAGTGCATGACCTCACTGATATGAATTAAGCAAATTGAGCAGACTCAGTGAGCTATTGTCTGGAAGATAGGTTAGCAAGAAATAGAAAGGATAAGAAGGTTGTAAGCCACCACCCATACGGATGTAACCTATGGTAAGGTGAAAATGTGTAGTTGTGCCTTAAAGGGATGTGACAGGAGGGTAGTGATATTATTGGTTTGGGTGGTGCAGGTTTGACAGGTGGGTAGATTGGGAAGGGTGGGTTGGAAGGTCCAGGGAACTGGGGGGAGGTTGGGAGAGAGACCAGGTGAACACTGGGGATTTGAGAGTATGTGGTTGCAAGTACTAAGTTGGGAATGCTCTTTTGGCAATATGACAATGAAGGGTTACTGGTTTAGGGTGTTGGATGGGGGGGCATTCAGGACAGGGCACAACAGGAGCAGGCTTCTAGGGAGTGTGCGAGTGATCATTTTGTCATAATTTGTGGTATCAGTGAGTAGAGACCCACATAATGAGTGGGAAGGAGTTGGATACCCACCCTGGTGAGGACCAGTTTGTTCACAAACAGAGGCAGGAATCTCTTGAGAGCATAGGCAGTTCCTTGACAAACCAGTGTGTCAAAACTTCAGTGTTGTTGCAAATAACTATGAATCTTGTCATCCAAGGAGTTAAGCCAGGCGGTCACTGTGGGTTCCAAGGGGAGGGGAAGAGAGGAATAGAGTAGATGAAACAAAGGGTATTTAGTGGGCAATGGAAGTGTTCTACATAATCTTAACATGATGGACACAGGCCATGTTAAATATCATCAAAATTTATAAAAGTATACTGTCTATAATGTAAACCATAATGTAAACTATTGACCATGATTAGTAACTATGTTTCACTATTTGTATATCAGTTATACCAAATGTACCATCTACATATAAAAAGGTATTAATAAGGGAAGGGGGAAAAGGGAAGGATGGTGGGTATATGAGTGTCTCCTGTATTCAGTATGTGACTTTATTGCAACCTAAAACTTCTCTGAAAACAAAATGAAATAAGTAAGACACTGGGGAATAAATGGAAGAAAATGCCACAGTATCTACAGGACACCAAATATTACAGTGATGAAAGGCAAAATGTCAAAATAAAATTTTAATACCTTTAATTATTTTTTAATATCCCAATATTTTACTTTTATTTTTATTTATAGTATTTTAGATTTTTATGTATATTATTTCTTATATTAAAACCTATCACTGTCATTTCATTTTCTTAATAATTGTATGTGACTATTTTAATGGCTTCATTTTTGAAGATTTGGATCACAGAAAGTTTACAACTGGGGTATGGGAGGATCATGTGTGTGGGGTGTCAGTGATAGAGGATACATAGGAGGAAGTTCACTGGGCATTCATATGAGGTATATAAATATGTTCAAATAGTCACGGGGCATTGTCACAGTTGGTGGAGACTCACACAATAACCGAGAGAATATTGAATTCCTATCCTGGAGAGCTCTGCCTCATGCTCTAATGGAGAAACAACAGTCTCATATGTTCAGGGGCAATGACTGGTGAAGGAGTATGATCCATTGATGGGCCCTTGATATTGACAACTATGCTTATGAGCCTTTTCTCTTGAAATTGAAACTTAGCCTAGTGTTGTGGTGTGCCTAAGAGTTGCCTCCTCAGAACCTCCTTGTTGCTCTAATGTGGCCACTCTAAACCAAACTCAGCATATAAATGCATTACCTTCCCTCCATCATGGGAAATGACTCCAGAGGATGAGCATTCCTGGCACCAAGGAATTACTACCAAGCACCAAATAGCAATACAACTGGAAAAAACCTCGAATAAAATGGGGAAAATGTAAAGAAAAATGAGTTTATATGGCTAAGAGACTTGAAGTGAGCCGGAAGGCCATCCCAAAGGTAACACTTACACACATCTCAGCAGGATCTCATAGACTGTCAAAGTGGATAGTACCCCAAATAGTGGTGCTCCTGAGGGCTCTGGAGACACCCAGGCACTATGGTCAGGGCAAAAATTTCCGGAGTTTGTTGCCTTGTCAATGGGCCCTACTTTGAAATTTGTGCTCCTGACAGTGACAGAGTTGGACTCAATTATGGCTTCCCTACACATGGCTCATTTGTCCCTTCTATTTAAACCCATACTTGGTGCTGGAGTTTGTAGGTGAACATGCAAGAGTCTGGAGTCTTTGGGGTGTCCATGTGCCAGCTGGGCCCAGAATCTCAGCAGAGTTATAACACCTACTTTCCAGTTCATTGGTCATTCAGGACAACTAACAAGGAGGTGAGGATTGACAACCACCATACTAAAGAAATGAGAGAACCAACAACTGCAAGCAAGAGTATCCCATCCATTGGCTTTATGGGATCAAAGTTTCCTCTCAATTAGAGGTGGAGAAGACATCACTATTCCAGAATCCTCAGGATTGGGGAATGAACAATGGACTAGATTGGACTTACTGGTATTCTACTATAGACATGTTTTCACTCTAGCACTGGAAGAAATTACAGCATTGATGTGGAGGCAGTGACCACTGCGGGCTCTGGGAGCAGGGAGAGGGAAATACAGTTGTAATATGGGGACTTTCTTGGGTCTTGAGAATCTTCCTGAATGACATTGCAATGATAGATACAGGCAAATATATATCATCACATAACATGCAGTACTGTGTGGGAGAAAGTGTAGACTACAATGTGATGTATGGTCCATGTTCAGTGGCAAAGCCCAAGAATGCATTTATCAATTGCAATGAATGTGCCACACTAATGAAGGATGCTTATGTGGGAGTGTATGGGAGGTGTGAGGAGTGGGGCATATGGGAATCCTTATATTTTGTGTGTAACATTTATGTAATCTAAGTATCTTTTAAAAATAAAAAAAAAATTTAAGTAGAATTTATTCATAATAACCAAAAATTAATTGGAATGAGTGAAATTTCACTTTTCTGTGTGTTTCAGGGATTTCAGAAATTAGTTCATTTTTTAAAAAGTGTTTCTGGAAGCAGGAGACCTGGAGTGTAATCTTAATTGCTCCAAGTTTAAAGGAATCATATCCAGCTCTTTAATTTCTTATCTGCTCTTAATAATTCAGTGGAAATTTTTAAATTTAGATGAGAACACAGATGTGAGAAAGAACTTTGAAAAATTAGAAGTTTAAAACTTGATATTGCATATGCTTTGATTTCATAAATTTTGTTATCTTAGACCTTTCTTCCTCAAGTATTTTTGCATTAAATACCAAGGTTTTCCAATTTTATCCTTGTATGATTCCAATAATTTCATGTTTATCATACAGAAACTTCTCTTCTTGTTTTTTTTTTCCTGAAATAAACCAGCCAAACTTGAGGCAACAAGTGGCTATTTTGGTACAAACCTCAAAATCCTTTTTGCCAGGTTTTTTTTTAAAAAGAGAATGGGTGAAATATCTTGAATAATATATTTAACAACATTTTTATTTTTCTTATAGATGTAGACACTAAGGAAAGTTTTCTTGAGCTACATTTACTTGAAATTAGTCCACAGATTTAAAGTTGGCTGCATGCCTTTTTGGATTCAAGGGGTGCTGGAAAGCTCACTCCTCTCAACCATCTCTCCTCTACATTTATCAGAAATCTTTGTTCACCTGAAAGTTTCCTTAAGAAGTATCTTCTAACTTGGTGGGACAAGACAACAACTCAGTAAGGAGCAGCAAGAGTTAGCTCAACCTACAGGACAGTTAGTAATCACCCAGAGATATCTAAAGCACCTATTTCAGGGGCTTAGGAAACCAGAAGTGCATCCGGCAATATCCTTGAAAGAATGGAAGGAGGAGTCTGCAAATGTGAAGTTGCATGACATTTCCAGTTCCATCCTCCAGTGGTGGCACAAGCCACATTGGGGGCCATTCCAAGACCAGAGTTGGAAGCTCCATTTCCCAAAAATGGGGGAGGAAGAGACATCTGGCAATTGATTTCAGTTACTGATTAGTAAATTCAGCTGGCTAAAATATAATCCTAAGAACAGCTAAAGTTTGAACCTGTCCATGTGAGAAAGAGGCTGGTAGCTGCCATTTTAACTCTGCCCCCAGCAGGATGGGAAGCAGGGCTTATTGAAAATCACAGTGACACTAGAGACTGACTTCTTTCCACCCTAGCCTAAGCTCCAGCCCCACCTCTGGCAGGGAGAAAGCTGTCATGACCTGTACCAGCCACTCCAAGTAACTACAAGTGCTTTTGTGGCACTGACTGAATAGTTGGACATCTGGGGCTCCATTCCCACTCTCCACAAAAGAGAGGTGCTGTGTTTCCTCAGCCTGTCTAGGCAACTACAGGCAGTTTTGGTCCATGCAAACTGGTTTGTTGAGTGCCTTCAATTCCATCTCCACCCCTGACCTCCCACCCACAGGATAGGAGAAGGCTGGTGTTTTTACAGTCTCTCAGGGCAACTGCAGGAACTTTAGGCTTGCACGATCTTGACTCTTGGGTGTGGCTCCACTCCCACACCTGATAGGACAAGAAGGGCCTGTGTTGCCTCAGGCTCTCTGGGTAACTACTTTTGGCCCATACAGACTTAATAGTAGGACGCTTGTAGCTTTAGTCCTACCCCCATGTAAGTTAGCTGGTGAGCTGTGCTTCCTCAGCCTTTTCTGACAATGGAAGGCACCTTCAGGCTGTACTACCTGGATGGTGGGTATCTGTGGAAACACTCCCAAGCCCAAATAAGATAAGAAAGAACTGGTGGTTCCTCAGGCAATGGCAGGCACTTTTGATGTTCACATACTGAACTGTTAGGTGTCTATGATTCCATCCACAAACCCTAAAAGGCAGAAGACACAGTACTCCCTTAGCCTTTCAGAGCAACTACAGGCAAGTTTTGCCCACAGATATTAGATTGTTGGGTTTCCAGAGAGTCCATCCCCTCCTCTGGCAGGAAGGAGGGAAGCCAGTGTTATGTCAGTCTACCTGGTTAACTGTGATCATATTGGACACACACAGCACAGATTATTGCACACACATGCAGCTCCAACCATGCCCCAGGTGGGGGGGGCAGTATGAAGCTGCATCAGTCTCTGTGCACAACTAAAGATAAACTTGGCCTGCAAGACTTGGATTATTATACAAGGCTGTGGCTCAGTCCCTATCCCTGGCAGAGGAGAAGGGTGGGAGAAGCTTCATCACTCCCTGGAGCAATGCGGGCAGCTTTAGCCTTCACAGTTTACAGTACTGACTACATTCTTGGGTCCTACTACACAACCAGCAAGGAAGAAACGGCAAGAAAGTCCTAAACCAAAGAGAGAAACTGTACCCAGAATAAATGCATCTAGTAAACCAGATGCTGACACCAACAAAAAATTACAATCTGTGCCACAAAACAGGAAAATATGGTCTATTTAAAGGAACAAGATAAGCCTACAGATGACATAAAGGAATTGAGACAATGAATCACAGATGTTCAATCAAATCTCCTTAATAAATTCAATGACATGGCTGAAGAGATTAAGGACATTAAGAAGACACTGGGTGAGCAAGAGAAAGAATTTGAAAACATACATAGAAAAATAGCAGATCTTAGGGGAATGAAAAGCACAATAAATGAAATTAAGAATACACTGGAGGCATATAATAGTAGATTTGAGGGGGATCTACTGTTAGATCATTATTAGAAGAAAGGATCAATGAATTTGAAGACATGTCTCTTAAAGCGAACACACAAAAGAACAGATGAAGAAAAGAATGGAAAAAATTGAACGGGGTCTCAGGTAACAAAATGATGTCAAATGACATAAAAACATATGGTCATGGATGTCCCAGAGGGAAAAGAGAAGGGAAAATGGGCAAAATTTGAAAAAATAATGGTAGAAAATTTCCCAATCCTATTGAAGGACATAGATATCAGTGTACAAGAAGTACACCATACTCCCATCTGAATAAATGCAAATAGATTAACTCTGAGACACATACTAATAAGAGCATCAAATGCCAATGACAAAGAGAGAATTCTGAGAGCAGCAAGAGAAAAGCAATGCATAATATACAAGAGATACTCAATAAGATGAAGGGCCAATTTCTCATCAGAAACCATGGAGGCAAGAAGTCAGTGGTATGATATATTCAAGATACTGCACAAGAAAAACTGTCAGCCAAGAAACTTTTATCAGGCAAGATTGTCTTTCAAAATTTAAGGTGAGTTTAGGATATTCACAGATAAACAAACTGAGTTTGTAACCAAGAGACCAGGTTTTCAGGAAATACTAATAGGAGTACTACAGCCTGGAAAGAAAATACAGGAGAGAGAGACTTGGAAGAGAATCTCGAAATGAAGATAATATCAGTAAACATAATTAAAAGAGTTAAAAGAACGATGAAAATAAAATGACTGAAAAACCCAAAATCAAAATGAATGAAATAAAAACTGCCTTTACAGTAATAGCATTGAATGTTAATGGATTAAGCTTCCCAATCTAAAGACACAGACTTGCAGGATGGATAACAAAATAAGAGCCTTTTATATACTGTCTACAAGCGACTCACCTTAGACCCAAGTATAACAATAGATTGAAGTGAAAGGCTGGAAAAAGACATTCTATGCATGAAATGACAAAAAAAAAAAAAAAAGGCTAGATTAGCTAAACTTATCTCGCATGAAATAGGCTTTAAAAGCAAAACTATTTTTAGAAACAAGGAAAGACCTTATACATTAATACGAAGGGCAATGGGCAATTCACTGGGAAGAAATAACAGTTATAACTGTACATGCAACTAACCTGAATGCCCAAAGATACGTGAGGCAAACATTGTCAAAACTGAAAGAAGAAATAATATAAAGATATCTTGCAACACAACAACAAAAAGACTAACAATCCAATTTTAAAAAGGGGCAAAAAGGTGACCTAATCAACATGGCAACATAAAATATCCCCTGGAAAAGTCTTCCCTCAGATTATCAACTAAAAGTACAAATCTCTCTTGATTAGAACTTTAGAGGGGAGGACAATAGAGATTGGAGAAGGACTTCCTAAACACTGAATTGAGCACAAAAGAAAAATAATCTTCATATCAGGTAGGGATTTCCTTCCCAGACCCACCAGTCCAGACTCCTTCCCCTCATTCAGTCCCCTGCAGCTTGGCAGATATACAGAGAAAGCATATCCCAGGTCCTCCCTGCCACAGATGCAGGTTATAGAGGCATTCATAGTGGCTAGTTAGAATCCTATGCATACCCAAGCACAAGTATGAAGGTTCTCAGAAAGCCAGGGCAGATGTTGCTGAGGAATGCCACATAGAAAAGTGCCCCAGGTAAATAAAAAAAAAGACACGACAGAATTGTTGGCAAGAGGTACACACACTTGATTCAGCCAATGTTTATTGGAACACCTAATGCAAAATGGACCTTTCTGGGTTGACTCCATCTTTGTTCATGGGGTGGGATACCCTAACAGGGAATAAATTGGAGGAAGAAAATGCTCACAGAAATAAAAAATGTTGGGAAACTGTGTTGCTGTAAGACAGGATGGGTCTCAGAACTGAAAAGTCTAAGGAATAGGGGGTACTGAGTGAGGGAGGGAACGTAAATAAATCACAGGAACTGGGGAAAAAATTCTGCACAAAAACAAAAGAGCAGATCAATATTTCTGGAGATGGAAAAGATGAAAGGATGCTAGCCCTAGAGGTAGAACAATTGCACAAAAAGTGCAACATTAAAAATTTTATGGGAGGAACCAATGTGGCTCAAGTGTTTGAGCACCTACTTCCCACATGTGACATACCAGATTTGGTCCCTGGTGCCTCCTAAAAACAAACAAAAAGTAAACAAATGAATAAACCAAATTAAGGGAGCCGATGTGGCTCAGTGATTGAGTGCTGGCTTACCACATACGAGGTCCTGGGCTTATTCCCCATCCCTGGTAACATGAAAAAAAATTTTATGGCATATCTAGGACAGGGAAAAGAAGAGCTAAGAAAATCTGAACAATGACGCAGAGACTACTCAAAGATCCAGAATTAGTTTGATGATGTTTAAAAGAAGAACCTTAACACATAGACAATCAACAAGAAAATCCTACACAAAGGGGAGAATCTGACATTTACAGTTAACACCTAAAAGTAATCAGATTCCAGAAACCAACATAAAATTACAAAACACACTAAGAAACAAGAAGATATGGCTTAAACAAGGGAACAAATTAAAACTTCAGCAGAGACAGAAAATATGGAAAAACTAATCAAATAAGTTCATACAAATCTCCAAAAGCATTTCAAGGAGAGGAAGGAAAAAATAGATATAGAGCTAAAGGATATTAAGAAGACAAGGTGTGAGCATAAAGAAGAATTTTAAGTTTATAAAGAAACATAACAAATTATAGAGATGAAAGGCAGAAAAATGGAGATTAAAATACACTAAAAGAATACAACAGCAGATTTGTGCAGGCAGAAGAAAGTATCAGTGAACTAGAAGACAGGACAATCCAAATCATACAGTCAGAAGAACAGAGAGAGAAAATAATAGAAAAATTGGCCAGTGTCTCAAGGATGTGACAGCACAAAGTGCACAAACATACCCATCATGAGTGTTCCAGAAGGGGAAAAGAAGGGAAAAGGGGAATATAGAATATTTGAGGAAATAATGGCACTTTTCCCTTCTATGGGAGCAGGAAGAATATATGAATATACTAAATTAGTATGGTTTTAAATTAATTTTTTATAATGTCAATTGTGTAATACAACCACCACAGTAACTACAAAGAAAGTATTTTTAAAATATACATAAACAAAAAGAGAAAGGAATCACTCACATACATCACATAAAATAAACTATACAGAAAAGGACGCTGCAATAAAGGAAAAAAGAGGCAGGAAAGATATGACATATAAAAACCATGGGAAAAAAATGGCTGAAAAAATACTGCCTTTCCAGTAATAACATTGAATGTTAATTGATTAAATTCCTTATCAAAAGGCACATATTTGCAAAAGGGATGAGAAAATCTGATTGAACTATGTGTTGTTTACCAGGGACTCACCACAGACTCAAAGACACAAATAGGTTTAAAGAGAAAGAATGGAAAAAGATATTACATGTAAATACTAAAATGTTCTGGGGTTGCTTTACTAATATCAGACAAAATAAATGTTAAGTTGAAAGTTGTCACAAGAGATAGAAAAGGACACTATATATTAATAAAAGAGGCCCTCCAACAGTTAGAAATAACTATCATAAATCTTTATCCACCTAATAACAAAGCCCAAAATTCATGAGGCAAACACTGGCAAAAATGAAGGGAGAAATAGACACCTCTCCAATTAATAATTGGAAACCATAATATGCCAATCTCATTAATTGATAGAACATCTAGACAGAAGATCAATAAGGAAACAGAGAGGTTAAGTAATATGATAAATGAAATAGCCATAAAAGATATATATATAGAACATTACATCCAAAAGAGCAGGATGTATATAATTCTCAAATGCATATAGAACATTCACCAGGATAGACCACATGTTGCATAAGAAAGCAAGTCTCAATAAATTTAGAAAGGCTGAAATTATGCACAGCATCTTTTTCTAACCAAAGTGGAATGAAGCTAGAAATAAATGACAAGCAAAGAACCGGAAATCCACAAATATATGGAACTTAAATAACACTCTTAAACAACTATTGGGTCAAAGAGGAAATTACAAGGGAAATAAGTAAATATCTGGGATGAATGAAAATGAGACCACAACATATCAAAATTTATGGGATGTAGCAAAAGCAGTGCTTAGAGGGAAAGTTATAGCCCTAATGTTTATATTTAAAAATAAGACATACTTGGAGAACAAACAAACAGCAAACTAATCTCAAAGCAAGCAGAAGGAAATTAGTAACAAGAATTAGAACAGAAATAAATATAATAGAGGCTAAAAACAATAGAGGGCATTAAGAAAATCTAAAGTTGATTCTTTGAAAAGATCAATAAAGTTGACAAACTCTTAGCTAGACTGGGAAAGAAAAAAATGAGAGAGGATGCAAATAAATAAAATGATAAATGAGAGAGGGGGCATTACAAATAACCCCAAACAAATAAAAAGGATCATAAGAAGAAACTATGAAAAACTGTATGACAACAAATGAACAAATTCCTAGAAACAAAAACAAACCACACTGAATCTAGAAGAAATAGAAGATCACAACAAATGAAATAAAGGTAAAGGGATTGAATCTGTCATCAAAAACCTCTGAACAAAGAGAATCACAGGATGAGATTGCTTCTCAAGTGAAGTCTATCAAACCTTCAAAAAATAATTAATACCAATGATGTTTAAAGTCTTCCAAAAAATTGAAAAGGAGGCAGCACTGCCTAACACATTCTACAAGGCCAACATCATCCTAATGCCTAATCCAGATAATGACTCTATAAGAAAAGAAAATTATAGATCAATTTCTCTTATGAATATAGATTGAAAATTCCCAACACAATCCGTGCATAAGGAATCCAACAACATATTTATACACCATGATTTATACACCATGATCAAGTGGCTTTGTCTCAGGTATTCCAGGTTGGTTCAACATGAGAAAATCAATGAATGTAATATACCACATTAACAAAATAAAGCAAAAAAAAAAAAAAAAAAAAAGCCCACAAAAGCACACGATCATCTCAACCGATGCAGAAAAGGCATTTGACAAAATCCAGCATTCCTTCTTGATAAAAACACTTAGATAACTAGGAATTAGGAATAGACTTCTTCAACACAATAAAATACATACATAAGAAACTCACAACTATCTTCTTGATAGCTGGAAAATGTGCTTATTAAAATTTGTTCACTTAAGCAACTCTGAAGCTTCTAAAACTAAATTGAGCTGGTTTTCAATTAATCTAATTTTATAAGTCTACTATTTGTACTTAGTTCCCTGAAGGATATTAACCAGACCTTCTCAGTTTTGCTTACACTAAAAAGATAACATCTCACAGGAAAACTAGGCAGAATAGTATAAATCAGTAACTTTTCTTTCAAACAAAAAGCTATATTTTCTTGAGTGGTTGGCTGAAATAAGAGTCATGAGACCCTAGTAAACTGTGCCTTATTAGCCACTGAAAGCAAGGGCAAATTGTATGTGTTGAGAAAATGCAAGACTGACAAATTCCTCATATTCTCCTCACAAGACCCCTGGCATCGCTTGTTTTAGTTCTTCCCTACCCCTCTCCTTTGCCTATAAAACCCTAGCTGCCATTCTCACTCTCAGCTGGTTTTAGGAAGATGTCTCCAGTTCTTGCTTGTGCACTTGCAATAAATCACCTTTTCATTGAGAAACATGCTTCTCCTTTGTGATGCCAGATTGGAAAGACCTTTCTATTGGAAATATCCATGCTTACAGTAACAATCACACTTAATAGTGAAAGACTGAATGCTTTCTCTCTATGATCTGGAACAAGACAATATGCCTACTGTCACCACTGTTATTTAACATCGTGCTGGAAGTTCCAGCCAGAGCAATTAGGGAAGAGAAAGAAATAAAAGGCATCCAAATTGGAAAGGAAGAAGTAAAGCTTTAACTATTTGCAAAAGACATGATTCTACATTTAGAAATTCCAGAAAATCTACAACAAAGCTGCTAGGGCAAATAAATGAATTCAGCAAAGTATTGGGGTACAAGAGCAACATGCAAAAAATCAGTAGTGTTCCTATATACTAGTAATGGGAAATCTGAGAAGGAAATCAAGAAAAAATTCCACTTACAAGAGTATCTAAGATAATCAAATATTTACACACAAATGTAACCAAGGATATAAAGAACTTATACATGGAAAATACAAAACTTTGCTAAAATAAATAAAATAAATCTAAATAAATGGAAGGGCAGTCCATAATCATGGATTGAAAGACTACATTTTGTTCAGATGTAAAGTCTACCCATAATGATTTAAAAATTCAATACAGGGAAGCGGCTGTGGCTCAATCAGTAGGGCTCCCGTTTACCATATGGGAGGCCCTGAGTTCGGTTCCCGGGGCCTCCTGGTGAAGGCAAGCCCGCCCGCACAGCATGGTTAGCTGACCCAGCGAGCACAAGCAGCAAGGGGGGGATAAATGAATAAATAAATAAAATCTTAAAAAATAAATAAATAAATAAAATAAAAATAAAAATTCAATACAAGTCCAATCAAAATTCCAACAGCCTACTTTACAAAAATGGAAAAGCCAAGTATCAAATTTATTTGGAAGTCTAAGGGGCCCAAATAGCCAAAAGCATCTTGAAAAAGAAGAATTAAGTTAGAGGACTAACTATTTATGACTTTAAACATTAGAATGTACAGTGGTCAAAACAGCATGGTAGTGGCATAAGAATAGAGATATAGACCAATGGAATCAAATTAAGAGTTCAGAAATAGACCTTTACATCTATGGCTAATTTATTTTTGACAAGGCTACCAGGTCCATTCAATTGGCAAAGAATTGTCTTTTCAAAAAATGGTGCTGGGAGAACTGGATATTCATATGCAAAAGAATGAAGGAGAACCACTATTTCACAGCATACAGAAAATGGATCAAACACCTAAAGAAATGAACCAGGACTATAAAATTCATAGAAGAAAACATAGAGAAGCATTTTCAGGGACTTGTGTTAGGCAGTGGTTTCTTAGACTTTACACTCAAAGTGCAAACAACAAAAGAAAAAAAATAGATAAATGGGACTTCATCAAAATGAAAAACATTTGTGCATCAAAGGACTTTAACAAGGAAGTGAAAAGACAAACTAACCAACAGTAAAAAATATTTGGAAACCACATATCTGAAAAGGGTTTACTATACAGAATATATATAAAGAAATCCTGTAACTCAACAATAAATAGACAGACAGTGAAACTAAAAATTGAGCAAAAAACCTGAATAGACATTTCTCTAAAGAGGATATGCAAATGGATAAAAATCACATGAAAAGATGCTCAAAATCATTAGCTATTAAAGAAATGCAAATCAAAATCACAATGAGATATTTAGTACCATTTCACACCCACTAGTATTGCTATTATTAAAAATAAAAGAAAATTGCAATTGTTGGAAAAATAGGAACAGTCATTCATTGCTGATGGAAATTTAAAGTGCAGCTGCTGTGGAAGATAGTTTGGCAGTTCCTTAGTAAGCTAAGTGTCGAATTACTATATGACCCAGCAATCCCTGTACTAGGTATATACCCAAAAGAATTGAAAGCAGTGGCTCAAACAGATACTTGCACACCAATGATCATAGTGGCATCGTTCACAATTGGCAAAACACAAAAGCAACCCATGATGTGATATGTACATAAAATGTTATATGTACATAAAACCCATAAGTAGCAATGAAATTCTGGCTCACGTAACAACATAGATGAACCATAAAGACATTATGTTGTGTGAAATGAGCTGGACACAAAAAGAAAAATATTGTATAATCTCACTGATATGAAATATTATAATAGGCAAACTCATGCAAATATAATCTAGAATATGGGTTGCCAGGGGCCATATGGGGGTAGGGAATAAAAGTTAATGATTCATTTATACAGAATTTCTATTTGGGTTGATTGTAAATTTTGGAAATGGAGTGATATTAACACAGCATTGTGAGTGTAAGTTAGAGCACTGAATTATATATATAAATGTGTTTAAAAGGGGAATTTTTATATGTATGTTACTAGAATAAAAATTAGAATATGAAGCATAGGACTTGTACAAAATTGTGAATGCTATTGTGAACAATGGACTATAGTTAATAATACATTTATAAAAATGTTCTTTCTTAAATTATAACAAATGTACCACACTAAAGCAAGGCATTAAAAAATGATGGTATATTAGAAAAATGTAGCTTAATGTAAACTATGGATTATAATTAATAATTAAATTATAATAATATCTAATCAGTTGTAGCAAAGGAATCACACTAGTGCATAGTGTTAATAGTAGGGGAGTGGGGAAATGGGAACTCTGTATTTTTCACATGATTTTGCTGTAAACCTAAAATTTCTCTAAATAAAAATGTTAAATAAAAATTAGGCATGATGATACTGTGTACCACTGAATGTTATGATAAAGTTCACGTGAAATAAAATTGTATTAAAAATGCTGGGGGATCAATAAGATTTGAATTCATATTTCCCCAAAAAAGAAATAGCACTGGCCAATATGCACATGAAAAGATGCTGAGTATCATTAGCCATTAGGGAAATGCAAATCAAAACCATAATGAGATCCTACTTCACACCCACTAGACTGGATACTATTTACAAAATGGAAACAAAGTGTTGGAAGGCATGTAACATTTATTGTTGGTGTAATGTGAAATGGTAGAGTAGTTTTGGTCAACAGTTTGAAAACTTCTCAGAATGATAAACAAAGAATTACTCTATGACTCCTTATCACAATTGTAGATATATAACCCAAAGTACTGAAAACAGCAAATGAAACAGATATTTGCACACTGATATTCATAGCAGTATTATTCACAATTGCCAAAAGAAAGAAGCAACTCAGTTACCAATCAAAAATGACTATATAAACAAAATGTGGCATATAGATAAATAGAATATTATTCAGTCATAAAAAGAATGAAGTTCTGATACATGAGGCAAAATAGATGAACCTTAAGACATCATATTGATTCAAATAAATCAGAAACAAAAGAACAAATACTTTATGATATCAGTGATATGAAATGAGTAGAATAAGCAAATTCAGAGAGTCAAAAACTAGAATATAGGGGCCAGGGTTTGATAGGGAATTCGTCATTAATTATTAACTGGGGCAGAGTTTCTGTTTAGTAAGATGGAAAAGTTTTGGTAATGATGGCAGTGACATAAGAAAATCAATTAATGCAATATAACTCATTTATACAATTAAGAACAAAAACACATCATCATCTCAATTGATACACCAAAAGGCATTTGACAGAATCCACCACCAATTCTTCATACAACAGAAAGAAGGGAATTTCCTAAGCATAATAAAGGAAATATATGAAAATCCTGTGGCTCACCATCATATTCAATGAATATTGAGTATTATAGACTGAAAGCTTTTGACTCAAAATCACTACCATATGAGCATAACTGTTTTAAACCACTATTATTCAGCATTATAGTGGAATGTCTTCCAGAGAAATTAGGCAAGAACAGGAAATAAAAGGCATCTAAAGTTGAAGGGAAGAAACAAAACTCTATTTGCCGATGACATGATCTTATATATAGAAAATACCAAAGAATCTACTAGAAATCTACTAGAGCTAGAAAACCTATTCAAAAATGTTGCAGGATAAGTACACACTCATCAGTTGGATTTAGTATAATAGCAATGAACAATCCCTGGACCATCTAACAAATGATGTCATGGAATAATGTATGAATCCAGGGCCAAGTCTCAATTAATTCTGGATTCTGCATCTTTCATAGTCTCCTAGTTTTTTCCACTGAAATCTAAGCATGATCAAATTTCTCCCATACTAAAAAAAAATTCACACTCAGTCCCATGCCCTCCTTTAGTGACTAATTGGACCCTTCTAATAACTCTATTTTTTGTAGGCTTCAATTTTGCAAAAGAAGAAATTGAGGCACTGAGAAGTTGAGTAACGTGCCTAAGCTCTTGGGCAGAAGATGAAACAGAAAATGAGTCTTTATTCCAGACACTTATCACATATAACCTAGACAGTCTTATGTGATAGCTATTATTATCATTCTCTTTGTAACAGAAATAGAAATTGAGGCATAAAGCAGCTGAGAAACTTGCTCAAAGTCACATGGTAAGCCAGCCCTAGGAGATGCAGTTTATTGTCCTCCAAAGCTTTTACACTTAGACATGTCAGAGTTTTAATATTAGCAAGTGGTTTCTCTAGCCTACATGTGTCCTCAGGCCATCAACAGTGCAAGAGCAGCTAATCAATGCCATAGATGCTTTCACATATTATCTTGCTCTAATCCTCTGGGTAATGAAAGGAGAAACCCAACTCCTTTTGCTCAAGTAATATCCATTCAAATATTTCCCTGCAATCGGACATAAAAATATTAGTAAGTACAGACTCTGAGGAGTCCTGAAACTTGAAGACCACATCAGCATAACCAGTCACAGTTAACAAATGCTGTTTGTTTTGAAGTTTCCAAGCCATTTGGATCCAGACTTGAAGGGACCAAAGAAGCTACCTCTAAGCCAAACTTAGGCTTTCTAAGAAAAATATTTAATATAGTTGACTTTAGGGACCTGCTTCAACAAGGAATCTACCCAAGTTGTTGAGATCATAATGCTGATATAACGACTCTTTCTGCTTTAAATAGTTTGGTATTTTGGAGATTTTACATCAAGTTAGAGTTCTGATCAAGTGGCTTTTATAATATTATCCACCTGGTCACCAAGAAAGCAAGAATGGTAATTGTTTAGGAAAGGGCTTTAAAGGGAGTTGCCCTCCATTGGTTAGTTATTGCATATCAATTTCTTCTGAATCATAATGATTCGGAAGTTTTTTGATTAAAAACAGTCATGATTGAGCTGGAAGGCTTATGGTCTACACCAGATAGTTAAACAAAACTAAACTCACTCAATGAACTCATAATTATTTAGGAAGTCTCTCTTAGTAATTATTTTCAAGTTACTAATTGAGGAAAAGAAATACCACACTAAAGGTAAAAATGTATGATCTTGCAAAGAAGCAATAAGTGATGGGTCAGTAATTGCTACAAGTAAGATGCCTTATCATGAAATGAAACTCTTACCTTTTTTTCCAAATGCATTCAGAGAGGTAGGTATAACAAGTGACTCCTTTTATGGTTTTTTTCTCACAATGTGACACTATGGACTTCAATTTACAGATAAGTTATATTTAAACAAGTTTTCTACCATCACAGATAATTATGAATATTGGATCTTATACCCAGTCTATTTAGAAAAGCAATCACTTGAGATATTGTGAACCCAGGTCATAGATAATAAAGTAAAACTTTTATTAAATTATTTTACTGATAATAAAGATAATATATTGTCTTTACAGTAAACTGAGAGCAGAAAAAGTGTGAATTAGTTCCACAAAAATTGTCATTAATCTCATAATTCAGGTAAGCACTGTTCATCATTGGTGTATTTTTTTGGGACACTTTCCTGTGCTTACACATTATTTTAGACAATTGAGATCCTAATATAGAAGATATTTTATATCTTATATTTTCCACTCAGTATCTATTTAAAATACCTTTCTACATCATCTATTCTTTTTACAAATCCCTTTAATGTCCCCCTGGTATTTCATAATTATACATCATAATTCATTAAACTGTTCCCTTTTATGTAGATATTTGGGTCATTTTTTTATATTTATTATTATAAAAATATTGTGAAATACAACCTATATCCATAAACTCTGCATATATAATTCTATCTATCTATCTATCTATCTATCTATCTATCTATCTATCTATCTAT
>JAKSZT010000536.1:1897296-1921859 GCA_026826555.1 Tolypeutes matacus
TATCTATCTATCTATCTATCTATCTATCTATCTATCTATCTATCTATTTATTTTAACTAGAGTAGATTCCTAAGAGTAAGGAACACTGGACCAAATATATGTGTAGAAGAATTCTACATGTTTAATATGTGGCTAATATGGCTCAACTTTAATTCAGGGAAATATCTATTCAGAGATTACATCCATCTTACAAATAATGCTAAAAAATATTATTTTTCATTAAAATGTATCTATCACCATTGCTTCCCAGTGCTATTTGCAGATAAATCAATAATTCAACTGCCTAATTGGATTCATGGAGTGAAAGAACAATACAACAGAATTCATTATGATGGCCTAATAATGAATCCAGATGCACAGAAACTCTCATTCATTATGTTTGTACTAATCTACTGTTTCAACTTGGCAGGCAATCTGCTTGTAGTGACAGTTGCAAGCAGCACACATCTGGGCTCCCCAAAATATTTTTTCTATTGTTCTTGTCCTTACTAGATGGCTTATTCTCCTTTACCATGGCCCCCAAAATGATATTTGACCTACCTACTGAAACTAAAACTGCATCCTTCATTGGGTGCATTACTCAGTTCTCGGCAGAGCATTTTCTTGGGGGAGTTGAGCTCATCCTGCTCACTGTGTTGGCCTATTACCACTATGTGGTAATCTACAGGCCCCTGCACTACATGATCACAATGAACTGGAGGGTGTGTATCCTCCTGGTGATCATATCCTGGGCTAGGGGATTTCTTTATCCTCTGATTTAAATCCTTCTTATGCTCTTGTTGCCTTTTCAGTGGCCACACGATCATTGACCATTTCTTTGGTGATTTGTACCCTCTGCTGAATGTTTCCTGAATTGACACTAACATCTTTGGACTTTGTTGCTGCCAACAGACAGCTGTTGTGTCTGCTCAATTTCTATTCCTATCATCTCCTATGTCCTCATCATTTGCTCCCTCAGAACTCACAGCTCAGAAAGACAACAGAAGGCTCTCCCCACCTGTGTTTCTCATATTACTGTGGTCATCTTATTCTTTGTACCCTGTGTATATATAACCTTACTGGACACCAGTGCAATCTAAACTGTGAGGAGATGTGGAAAACATCACCATTATAGTGACTTCCATGATTCCCACATGAGAATCCCTAAACAGTATGAAAATCTGTCAAACATATTGAAGCTTTATGGTAAAAAGACTTTTAATAATATAGATAGAGATTTTTTAGAAAAGAAAAATAAGTGGATCTAAATGGATATTTGCAGTTATTATTTACTCCCGAAATCATGAAAGCATCATCACCTTTGGCTGAATATTTGTATGACTTCCTTGAGAACACAGCCTACTGTGAAGGAAAAGGCAGTTTTGCTCACAAGATGGACCCTTTTTAAATTCCACTTTGCAATTCGCTGAGGAATATTTCAAATACAGTTAAATCTCTTCCTGATAGCTTGGCAAAGGGAATGATTAAAATTTCAGACAACAAGGGCAAAATGTCAGAAAGATTAGGTTAATATATAAAGCAATCATTTTTTTCTAAAAGCTTCCTTTAATTCCAAAGAATGATTCAGATTCTGAATATCTTTACGTCTCAGCTTAGCTTGTCAATAATGTTGATGACAATATTCCATATTGGGTATTGTTGTTTCTCATGGATAAAGTGTTTGATTAAAAGAGATAAATCAATGGTTGTGAAAGAATATCAAAAACCCACTTCGACAGAAAAATATTTAACCATGTATATTAGAGGCCCTCACTGGAGCAAGTAGCAGATTCTGAGGTGTATGCACAGATAAAGCTATTAAATGAGAATAAGAATTGAAGGAAAAACTAAATTACCTGCAATTATGCCAGATGAACTGAAGATCATTACTGGCACTGAGACAACATGTAAAGGTATTCTTTGTGTTTTGAAATGTGTCAGCACAATCAGCTAATGAAGAGAATGGTTTATTTCTTCTTGGAAGGCTTTTTGGAAACCTTATTTCCACAGTATAAGTTCCATAAATTTTTTCAATAAACTACATTCATTGCAACACAGATGCAGAAATTAAAACAGCAACTTCAAGCTATTCAAGTATCTTCTTTAGAGAAATGTGACACTCCAGTCTCTGAAGCTGGTGTTCATTTTGTCCAGGACTAATGGTATGGACAGATCCTCCGGGGCTTAACTCTTATACTGTTGTGTCTGTACCTGTCTCTTAGTCTCTTAAAATAAATTATTAATGCAATCGTAAGACTGGGTTCCTCTAATCCTGTCTTATAATCCAGCCACTACCAAGAGAGGTTTCCATATTTTAAATGGTTTCGTGCATATTTTTGTGACATCGACAAGAAACTGCCCCCACGTCAAGCAAGAATGATGTTGTTTTTTTCTGTGTCAACCTAATCAGCATTCTCAAGCAATGGCAAAGTGCCAGAGTGGATACATGAGAGCTAAGGAAAGCACAAAACAGTGATTCACAGATAAAATGACTACTTTGCTTACTGATAGGAGACTGTGCAGTGTAGGATTTGCGGGGATTTCTTTGCATAATTTTGTAGGTCTATGTGAGCATTATAACATAACATGGATTAATCAGGTGAATGACCTTTGGAACCTCTATTTTGGGACTGGGGAAGTGACAGAATGACCTTAAATTATAAAATACTATTACATATGAATTACAGTTTTGTGACATAAAATGAAACTAAATATAAAATGTATTCCCCAATGCAATGAGGTAAGCATGGAGACAAAGAGTGATTTTTTGTAACAATCCATATAAATAGATAAACTTAAACAAAATCTAAACATATTTTATCAACCAGTGTGGCCAATGCAAAAGATTTCATCTTTCAATTAGAATATGTGGGTTTAAGTTTATTTTGCTCCCCTGTCAATCAGGTCCACCTTCATTCATTTGCATGTAAATATCCTCTTTTCCCATCAACATTTGTTGAAGAGATTATTATTTCTTCATTGAAGTGGTCTTGGCATCCTTGTCAAAACTCATTTGGCCATAGATGTTAGGACTGATTTCTGAGCTCTCAATCTTACTCCATTGTTCTATATGTCTGTCTTTATGCCATTACCATGCTGTTTTTATTTCTGTGGTTTTGTAATGAATTTAATGATCAGTAAGTGTGAGGCCTCCAATTTCACTCTTCTTTTTCAAGATGGCTTTGGCCACCTGAGGCCTCTTACCCTTACATATAATTTGATGATAGACTCTTTCATTTCTGCAAAGAAGGATGTTAGGATTTGGATTGGGGTTGCGTTGAATCTATAAATCACTTTGGGTAGAACTGACTTCTTACCAATATTTTGTTTTCCAATCTATTGACACAAAATATCCTTCCATTTGTTTGGGTCTTCTTTGATTTCTTTTTAGAAATGTTTTGTGGTCTTTACATCCTTGGTAAGATTTATTCCTAGATATTTTATTCTTTTAATTGCTCTTGTGACTAGAATATTTTTCTTGATTTCTTCTTCTGATTGTTCAATATAGAACACTGCTGATATTTCCATATTGATCTTGTCACCCTGCTACTGTGCTGGATTTGTTATTAATTCTAGTAGCTTTGTGTGGATTTTTCAGGGTATCCTGTATATAAGATGATATCATCTGCAAATAAGGGAAGTTTTACTTCAAGAAGGAGGATTTTTTATTTCACTCATAGGGACCCAGAAATCCCTCTTCCGCTTAGGTATGACCACAGATGGCAAAACCTGTGTTCTTTCTTTGGGATTTGATTTCATATGGCTATGCCAGGGGAAGTGTTAGTAGCTTTCCCATTTGGCCAGAGACAGCAAAGCCTTTTCACCAGCATCAGCTATCTCATATGGGAGCACTTCTGCAAGTAATTCCTTTCACTGAACCCAGACTCTGTGAATCCAGCCCTTCCAAAGATTCATTAAACGATTTAATTATCTATAATAACTCCCTTCAATTTAAACTAGCAAAAGATGATTCATGTCTTCAGCTGAAAACAACAGCTGATATATCAAACTGACTTAAATTTCTTCATTTCAATTTTCCATTAATATTGGACTGTCTTCAATTTCAGAAGAATTCCACTTAAGTGTCTTTTTCACAAATGCAATTACACTTCAGTGGGTTAAGTAGAGATATTAGCCATTTATTCAGGAAATGTTTATTAAACCTTTATTCTCTACAAAGCTTTCTTGTATGTGCTGCAAATGCAGTAGATAATAAAAAATGTAATGCCTCTACTTTCATGACATTTATAGCCATGTTAGGAGAGAAGAAGACAAAGAACAAATACATTAGGTAAATTAGATTGTAAAAATGCCTTAGAAAAAATGTAAGAAAGTGAAGTGGCAGAAAATAACTAAGGGAAATAAATGACTTTACAATGGATGGTTAAGGAAGTCCTCTCTAAGAGAGGGCATTTGAATTGTAGATTAAGTGATATGACAAACCAGAAATGCTAAGATCTAAAAGAGGGTAATTTCAAGAAGCTAAAAGAGTTGTTGCAAAGATCTTAGTGCAAAAATGAGGCCATCGTGTTCGGAGATCTGTGAACATGGGTGAGTGAGGCCATATGAGGTCAGAGAAAGGAATGTTTGAGCGGGGAATAACTGTGCAGGACTTAATAGGCCATGGAAAGGCCAAATAGAATTGAGTAAAATTTGGTTAGAAAAGATTTCTTTTTACTAATCTTCTTAGCTCAGCTTTTCTCAGTGGATACAGTTAATTAACATGTGAAGAAAATTTTCTAAATTGAAAGAAAAGTAGGACATAAACAGACAAAGTAGAGAACAAATGCTGTAAACTGCACTTAAGAGGCCACTAAAGAAACTGACTGAAAGGACACACAAGGCTACTGGACAAAGGTGGTTGCTGGAGGAAATACATTTTATTTATCTTCAACGTGATCTGAATTTAGAGCTGAATCAATAATACATTTAATGTTGGTGGTGGTCTTCTTATCCAAATAAAAGACAGTGGATAATGATAATCATACAAATCAAATAAAATCCCCTTACACACCCAATAAACACCCCTCTAATGGTTTTATTCCTGTCCCCTCAGTTTGTTGCTGATAATCTGGACATAGTTAGATAAATGCATTAAATTCTTACTCTTGGGTCTTTTAACCCTTGCTGGCCTAAGTCACTCTCTATCACTTCACCTGCTTTGATCTCTTTAACATTCTTCACAACAAATTTATTTATTTTTTAAAATATTTTTTATTTGTTTAGTGCCTGTCTCTCTCCACTAGGAATTGTTTAAAGGTGTAGCCTTTAAATGCTTAAACTTTAAGTGTTTAAATGTGAGCCAAACCACAAGGTTCAAATTCCATCTCAAGAGTTCATTAGCTTGTTAATTTAGGAAACATAGAGATTATCTAAGATTCAGTTAGCTCTTCAGGATAACAGGAATATGAGTTATCTATTTCATAAGGCTCTTAAGAGAATTAACCAAGACCACGCCTTCTTAGCACCTGCCACTTTGTAATAATGGCTTTTATACTGCATTTGTTGGCAGGATGATTTTAGTAGCATGAAAATGATGCCCAGCAAGGACTTAAGACATATATCCCCTTAAAAAAGTTGGTTTGTCTTTGTAGCGTGGGTGTCAGCTGGGAATTTTAGGAATCATGGATGAAGACAGAAGCCATCTATAAAAGATAAGTAAGACTGGGAGAACTTATTAATGAATAATCAGAACAATAAAGGAAAACTTGACTAAAACAAAGACAAATCCTGTCCATGGATAAGAATCCTCAATTTTCTAAAGATATAAACTCTTTCTAAACTAATCATCCTGAATAAAATCTTTTTGAAAATGCAAGCTATCTTTGTTTTGTACATAGACTTTTAGTTTATTTACATTTAATTTGAAACATAAATATTCAAGAATATGCATAATTTTGAAAAAAAAAACAGTAATGAGGGAATACTAGGCTTATTAGATGACAAAATATATTATAAATCTAATGCAATTATATCGTGCGTGAAATGGCACACTAAAAATAAGATAAATGTAACAGAATAGAGTTTTGGGATTTCAAGTCTGTGGATAAAAGTTAATTATGTAACTATGAAAATACAGCCATCCTGAAAAAGAACTAAAATCTAAAATTCAATCCCTATCTAATTATATATATATATATATATATATAAATACCAGGTAGATCAAAAATTTAAAATTAAAATAAAATGCCAGAAAATATGTTTTTAAAAAATGGCAAAAAAAATTGTGGAAGAATATTTTGGTAAAAAATAGAAACATGGAAATTCTTTCTAAGGAGGATATAAAAATATATAATTTTGATAAATCATATTTGTAAATATAAAAATATTCTACATGACCAAAAATTTTCTGCATAACATAAAAATTAAAATTAAACCCCAAGCCAAGAATATAATAATTACATATATACTGGTAAAAGGGATAAAGTATTTAGTATATAGTTAACTCATAAAAATTAATATGGAAAATATCAACAATTAGGGGAAATTGGTAAAAGGCATTAAAAACCAATTCACACTTAAAGAAATGCGAAGAAATTTTAAACATGTAAAAAAGTGTTCAAATAATTATTTTTAAGAATAACAGAATGTATAAAAATTAAATATATATTTTTTAATCAGATTGTCAAATATAAATGTTTATCAAACACTTATTGTTGAGAAAGCGGACAAACATATTCTCACAGACTATGTGAAGGGGCACAGTTGGTACAACCGTATGGATGACGTTTTGGCAATGACTTACAACATCAAAATTTTAAATAAACATTCAGTTTGGTCCACCAAAAATCAAATCCATATCTAGGAACTAAAACTTGCACATTTGCAAAAAGACATGTGCTTATTACAGAATTATTTGTCATAGAAGTTAATTGGAAACAACATGAAGAAAATTGTTTACATTAATTTTAGGAAATATCTTTGTGGTATTTATGCAGTATGAGGACACCTGAGAAGAAGTTATGTTTCAATGAACTACTAGGGAAAGAATTTAAAGTCGTTGAATAATAAGAGACAAACCTTTACATACATAGAATAAACACATACATATTTATATATATTTACATATATGTAAATATGCTTGTATTTGCAAGGATTATTACCTGACAATTTTAGAAAATAGATTTCAATGATTCCCTCTGGCAGGGATATTGGAAAACTGGTGAAGACTGTACAGATTTACTTTTACATTTATGCCAATTTGAATGGTTGCCATTTAAACATTTTATTGGTATTACACATTCTTTTTATAAAAAAATCAAAAGAAGTATGCAAACTTAAAAATACAACATATATTACACAAATGAATTCAATAAAGGGGATAGCCTACATAGTGTTAACTCTTTTAACTAGTATGAAAAAAGGATAAAAATAAATGAGTATTTATATGATAAAAGACTAAGGATGAGAAAAAGATTAATAATGAAAATGCAGAAATTACTTATAATAAGAGAAATGGTAAAAAATATTTCAATCATTAATTCATTACTTTTTAAAAATTGATCCCCTACTATTATATTCACTATACTTGTGTAGGTACAGTGACAAATAAGACAAATAAGAAGTTATACTGGGAAAAATGCTATTTAATAACACAGTCTAATAGTGAATGCTTTAATAATGATGATTTTGAAAGTTAGAAAATGGTGCATCAGATTTAGGGTGATTTCTGTTTTCCAGAAGATTTTCCCTAAAGCAAAATGACTCTATTTATGGTAGATGACACTCATACTTGTTACTTCATCTGACTTTTCTTCTCCAGAGCTTCTTCATAGCATTTGTTATCTCTGAATTTCTCAGGGTATATATTAAAGGATTTAAAATGAGGTTTATGACTGTATAAAACATGCTCAATGATTTGTCAGTAGGGAAGTTTCTAGCAGGTTTTACATACATAAAAATACAGGGAACAAAGAAGAAGACAACCACAGTGATATGTTAACCACAGAAGAGGGCTTTCCTTTTTCCTTCTAGTCTAAGGTTCCTTATGGAGTGTAAAATGACACCATAAGAGATGAGTAAGAGCAGAAACACAATACTACAGATTAGCCCTCCATTAGCCACCACCAGGAGACCAACAGCATATGTGTCAGTACAGACATGTCATATATGTAATAAAGGGTACATGTCACAAAGTGATCAGTGATATTGGGACTGCAGAATGGGAGCCCATGAAGAGAGATAAGTTGAATGATTGAGTGCAGAAAATACCCAATCCAGGACACTATTAGCAGCACAAGTCACACCCATTGCCTCATGATAATCAAATAATTCCATGTCTTACAGATGGCCAGATAGTGGTCATATGCCATGGCCAACAGAAGAAAGACCTTTGATCCACCAAAGAAGTGCCCTGTAAAAAGCTGGATCATACAACCATGGAAGGATATGGTATTTTGTCCAAAGAACAAGTCTGAAATCATTTTGGGGGAAAGGGATGAGGCATAAATAACATCCATAAAAGATAAACTAGCAAGAAAGAAGTACATATGTGAGCCAAGGCACTTACTAACAGAGTCATGACAATGAGCAAGTTGCCCACCATGGTCAAAATGTAGAAGAACAAGAACATAAGAGGAAGTACTTTCTGTTCTTTTGCATTCTGTGTGAGACCCAGGAGTATAAGTATGTGACATTTTTCCTCGGTTCCATCTATTCTTTAATCAGTGTTTCTAAGGAAATGGTTTATCTTTGAAACAATGAAAATACTTTGCACGTAATAAAAGCTTAATCTTTTATTTATTTATTCAGTCAAAACTTATAAATGGAACTTCTATTTCTACCAAACCACTCATGGACATTGGGATTACCAAGTTGTATAGGATGGTTCCTCCCTTAAGTGATTTGAAACACATTTAATAAGTGTTATTTATAAATATAGTCATGTGATTCTAAGGGCACATTTAAATCAAACTGTGATCAGAACAGTTTTCCTAGAGTAAGCAATGTTTTAAATAAGTTTGAAAGGAGAAGTGAGAATTTCCTAACCCAAGAGACAATGGGATTATTTGAAAAGGATCAGGATGTATAGTCACAAAAGTGTAAACATAAGGACCCATTTAAGGTATTTTACATATTTAAAATGGGTTGAAGAAATAATGAAAGGAAGGCTATAGACCAAAGTTCATTGTCCTTGATTTCCTCCCAACTCACTGAAACCTCCTTCCTATTGTCTTTTGTTTGGATCTTCCTCATTTTCCTAACCTGTAAAAACTGAAGCATCTCAATTTGCTATATGTAGCCCATATCTCTCCTCTAGTGTATAAGCTTATATATTGCAACTAACAAATAGATATCACTGATTTGATATCAAATCAGGATTCATAAGACTAAATTTTTAATTTTCCACACTAACCTATACCTACTTGGTTGTACCCCATCTCATTAAATATTTCTACCTTCCCTGCCATTGTAAAGAATAAATATCTCACAGTATCCTTCACTCCTTAAATCGTCTGTCATTAATTACCTTTAACAAATCCTGTTGACTCTACCTTCAATTTGGATTATCTTCACTACCTCCATGGCTTACTTCAATAGGCTACCTCAGGTCTGACTGTTTGCATTCATGTCTCCAATAATCTGTGCTCCTATAGCAGCTCATAGGGGCCTTTTCTCAAGTTTGATTTTGATCATGCCATTCCCCTGATCAAATCCTTATCATGGATTACTATAAAACACTCAATGCTATCCAATCTTCCTACCTTGGACCACAACAGAATAAATAAATGACCTTTTTAGCTAACTCCCCTAATTATTCTTTCACTATTCTCATTTTGATCCAGAATTTATGATATTTCTCAAAGTATTAAGAATGATTTTCCATTTCCTTAGTTCACTGTATAATTTTATAAATTATAAAATTACAATTTTATAAACATTAATAATAGATATTGGGAAAAGGTATACTGTAAAGGCTAACTTTCATTTATTCATTTATTGGAAAATATGTTTATATGACTCCAATTTATTTCAAGACATTCAAAAACAGTAGACTACCAGACATCAAAGAGGGTTTACTATTGCATTAGGCTCAAGGTTTACTCTAGTAGTTATTATGCAGAGGGTGATATCAGGTCTACTTTTGTTCCTCATATTTTCAGTGATACTGAACTTGGCTTGAAGAAGTCTCCAAACAGCTACTTGACAATTACATTTGCTTATAAATATCTCCTCCCCACTAATAACCTTAGAGTACATGCCATTAAAAACAAAAAGCCTTATTCCACTGTTTGTTTGTTTTTCATAAACCTCATCATTAGTTGAATGCAGGATCAGTTTTACCTTACTCAAAATTTCTATAGCATTCATGCTTTAAGCAACAGTTGTATATAGAGAAAATCATTTCTTGTGATAAAAACTACTTCTAAAACACTATATTTTTCTAAAACTAGCTAGGGGGCCATTATTAAGTGATAGTCATGACACTTAGTTATACTTTTAATTTTGTAAAATTAGATGATGGTAACTCTTATGATTTTTATAATTATCTAATGAACTAAAATATATGAAAGCATATGTAGCACAGTGCCTGGACCAATATGGTAATCAATTTTTGTTTTGTTATAAAGTATTGAAAATTTTAATTTCTGCATATCAGAATGTATCATAAGCTTATATCCCTCTAAAATGCAAAACAAAATGTGGAGACAACAAATTTTTCATTCCATTGATTCCATAAAAAGAAGCAGAAAATATTAATGAAAGGAAATAATAAAATCACAAACATCTGTTATCCCTGTGTCAGATGTAATGACCATATATACACACACATATATAACTCAACAAAATATATTTTATATATACAATCAAATTTAGTTAATTACATTTAACCTTTATAATAGCAAATATTGTTATCCCCATTTTATAGTTGAAGAAACCAATTCTAAATATGCACATACTTTGCCCAAGGATCAAAACTGGATTTAGAATCTAATTTTGATTTACTTCAAAACCCCTGTGCTGTTAGCAGAAGTTTTTTTAACTGTTCATTTCTTACAAGCTGAAGTGAAGTTAAATCCTACATAAAAAGAAAATACCTACAATTGGTAAGTGTGGTTTCCATTACTAGCCATTCACAGCTTTACCTTTTGAAACCTTCCTCCCAATATGAATGAAGACTTTTTTTAACTCACTCATAAGCACCTGGAAATCCCTCTTCCTACCAAGGATGACCACAGCAGGAAAAAAATCTACCTTCTTCTTTGGGGATAAAATTGATTTCATATCATTATGTGTGTCCATTTCTCCATAGAATTTTCTGAATATTTCAGAAAATTATTACTTGTTTTATAGACTTATTTTAAAGGAATCTATGTTAAAAACAGAAAAACAAAAATTTCATTTCTTAAGATAATTTATTTAAAATGCAAACAAATTCTATACATAAGAAGATATTAACTAGGCATTTACCAGGGAAATTTTTCCTAGAAGTTCTTATCCAGTACTTGAAAGAGAAAAATATTGGTTCAGGTTTTTTACCCCTAATTCTACTGTGTTGGTTACCCATGAGATTTTTAGAGTGTTGGTAAGGCACAAACTAGTTGTGCTTGACATTTTGTGGGTCATTTTTTGTCTTTTTGATATGGGGCTTTAAGCTTAGCAAACATCTCCTGATATAGTAATGGCAGTTTTTAAGAGGATAATGTATTCTCCCCAAAGGAGCAAAGAACACTGGACCTTTTCTCCTTCTTAACTACAACAATTAATATTGACTCCTGAAGTTGCTGTGTATCCAAAACTGCTTCTTAATTAAATTCACTGGGATTTTCCACCCAATGTTGAATGAACATTGATATTTAAGGAAACATCTAGACCAATCACATAATTGGCATCAAGGAGATGAAACATGGCAGGAAAAATAGCTTCCAAACCATTAGAAGTTAAGTTGCTGTTGAGAACAAACATCAACCTACTTATTTGTTGCAAAGAGCTGAAATTATCACTTTTTCCCCAAATTTGTGATAGTAAGTTTTCCTTTCCTTACCTTAATACTCAAAGGATTCTTGCTTAATATTTTGTAAAGTATGTTAAAATTTTTATTTCCAATTTACATGTAAGAACTAATTATTCAATTGATGATTTTTTAAAATTAACTGACAAAATATAATGTGCCTGTACTAGTTTATTAATATGATATCAGAATACAGTAGATGTTCTAGCAGAAAAAAAGATTCTATTTAGGTTGACCTTACAATAATGTAAGCTAATGATTTAGTTATCTAATATAGTTTGTAGATAAGTTCTTTAGAGATGTAACCATTGGCCAATTTGATGTAATTATGAATTCCAAAAATATAATTGGATCATGCTTGTAAACTGATTTGTTAATCTGGGCATGATTAGGTTATGATTAGGGCATTGACCCCCACCCCTTGATGGGTGGGGAATTGAATATAAAAGGCAAGGCAAAGAACAGAGATGAAGCAGTCTTTTGAGAAGCAGTTTTGATGTTGGAAAGAAGGCCCCAGGAGAAGAAAAGCAAGCCGTTCACCTGATCTTCTACACCTGACCTTGTGGAGAAAACAGGAGCTAAGCCTGGAGAGAAACACAACTCCGGGAAGAGAGGAACCCCAGAAGCTTGAACCCTGGCAAACGCCGACCACTGTCTTGCTCTAACACGTGGCAATGAACAGTGGTGAGAGAAGAAACTTAATGCTTTACGGCCTGGTATCTGTGGACTTCTACCCCAAATAAATACCCTTTATAAAAACTAACCCATTTTTGGTATTTCACATTAGCACCCTTTTGACTGAGTTATACAAGAGGCGACAGAATACCATGACAGAAAACAAGTGGACAAATTCTGGTGTGGTGGCAGAAGTTAAAGAAAACCATTTTAATAGTAACTATTAAAGCTGAGATCCAAAGAACTAGAAGTTGTTACCATGAGAAATGCTGTTACAAGTGGAAGGACAAGCATTGAGAAGAGTTTGGCAAGTTCAATACCCCTAAAAATCAGAGGGTGTGGAGGGTAAATAGGAAAGGGAGAAAACAGGACATTATGAGGCTGAAAAGATGTATAGGGACCAAACCTTGAGGCTAGAATAGATCTTGATAAGGAATTTGGATTTTATTTAAAATAAAATTAGACAAACATTTTTTTTTTTAATTAAGGAAGTTTCCATCTAACAAAATACGTCAAAAATAAGATAGAAGAGTACTTGAGAATTGTTGTGTAAACATATGCTATATTGTGTTGGTGGCAGAAAGTTGAGGACTATGTTATTCAATCATCTTGCTATTTCAACACTAAGCACAAATGCCTTGCACAGCAGGTATTCAGTAAAATTTAGATGAAACTATGAATATAACACTATTTAGTTTTCTAGCCACAAAGCAAATACCATGCAGTGAATTAGCTTAAACAATGTGAATTAATTGGCTCACAGTTTTGAGACTAAGAGAAGTCCAAAATCAAGATGTCACCAAGGCACTGCTTTCTCTTTGAAGACTGGCATTCTGGGACTGGCTGCCAGATGCTTGGTCTGGGGCTCCTCTGTCAAATGGCAGTGCACATGGAGGTCTCTCCTGGCCTCTTCCTGCTCTCTCTTGTTCAGGTGAACTTCAGCTTCTTGCTGCCTCTGATTTCCTCTCAATCTGTCTGAATTTCATTTTCCTATTAAAGAACTACAGTAATAGGATTAAGACCCATCATGACTGAGGTAGATAAATTTTTAACTGAAGTAATCTCACCAAAAGTTCCTACTTACAATGGATTTACACCCATAGGAATGGACTAAGTTTAAGAATATCTTTTTCTGGGTACATAAAGCATCAAACCACCACACTCCAACCTCTGGACCACCAAAAGACATGTTCTTTTATACAAAATACATTCATTGCATCACAACATCCCAAAAGCCTTAAGTCATTTTAGTAACAATGCTAAGTACATAATCTGTCCTGAGGCACAACTTCCCCTCTACGGACCTGTAACATCTAGGAAAGAAGTTTTCTGCTTCCAATATATAATGATTGGACAGGCATAGGGTACACATTTCTATTCCAATAGGGAGAAATTGGAAGGAAACCAAGTGTCATAGTTCCCAAACAATTCGGAAAACCAGCAGGACAATCCCCATCAAATTTCAAGGTCTGAGAGTCAATGATGCATCACTCTTTTGTCCTCTGGACCTGATGGATTGGCAGAAACACCCATTCCAAGCACTTGTGCAGTGGCCATGCTCTTTCCAAACACTGGAGTAAAGGTGTCACCCTCTCTGAGCATCTGGTAGGTCAGGCTTTCTGCTAATGCCTGGGCACAGGCCTTATCCTCTCAAAGCACTGAGTGGCAGCCAGGCTCTCTACAAACCCCAGGGCATACACCCCATCATCTCCAAGCGTTGAGGCTGCAGCAGTCTTCCTGAAAAATGGAGCATAAAGCCCACCCACCCCCAAGTACCAGGGCAGATGGGACTGCTCCCTCTAAGCAAAGAGGTGAACCCACCCTTCCAGGAGTGGACTCATTCTCTTGGCCTGAGGAGGTTCTTTTGGTCTAGACCTTGTTTTCCATGGTTCTGCCCTTCAAGTCATTCTTTCTGCAATTTGTTCCTTCTCTGTCTTATTTAGTCCAGTCTGGCAATCATTCCACCCATAAAAACTTCACATGCAAAAAACTTGCCTTTACACAGGGATCTAAACTATCAGGGAATAGAAGTTTCCACAGGTATTTTCTGCATAATAGCATTTTCAATCCTGTCTTCCACTGAAATGGCTGGCTGTTTCCACGTTCAGGTAAACCCTCACATGGAACCTTATTCTATGGAGATTCACTTTCTGGTAGCTCAGGGAGGCCCCTGTTAGAGCCATTTCTGGCCCTAATTGCAGAGCACACTATATAGGGTCATACCAGAGTGGCTCTAAAGTCAGGAAAAGTGATAGCTTTCCAGATTGGCCAGTGGCTGCAAGGCCTTGGCATCAGAGCTGCAGCAGGTCCCTCCTTAGCATGCCACATCTTAAACAGGTTTGCTTCAGTATTTAATTCCTATTGGCTGGACCCAGACCTTGTGACTCTGGCTTTTCCAAATATTCTTTAATCTCTTTAGTTGTATATAAGCTATCCGTTCAAATTAATCAGAACTTGATTCGATGTCTTCAGCTAAAATATACCAAACTGACCTTAATTTCTGCATTTCAATTTATCATCATTTTCAAAAGCATTCCAGTTAACAAGGGTACTTTTACAAAAGTAGTTACTCTTCAGAAGGTAAAGTAGAGATAATGGCCATTTATTCAATGAACGCTAATTAAGTGTTTATTCTGTGAGAAGCTTTGTTGTATGACTGCTGATGCAGTAGTAAATGAAGCAGACATTGCCTTTCCTTTCATGGAATACATTGTAGTTTATAAAGAGGAGACAAGAAATGAATAAATCAGATAACTTAGTATGTAAAAATTCCATAGAGAAATTGTAACAGGGTGATGTGATAGAGAAAAACTCATGGAGATAGCAACAGCTTTATAATGAGTGGTAAAGGAATTTCTCTTAAAAGGAAAGGCAAGGGGTGAGGCATTTGAACTGTAGATTTAGTGGTGATGGCAAGTCAGCAGTGTGAAGATCTAGAAGAGACCAAAGAGTCTGCTAAAGAGAGAAAATACCAGAAAGGAACCCTGAAGAAGTTGGCTTCAATTCATTAGGTTTGTTTCTATTCATTCTGATTTTTTTGTGCACTGAATTATTAACACTTGCATTAAGCTTGTTGATGATCTTCAAGTCAGAATAGATGAGAGCATATAGTGATACTTATCCAGGTCAAATAAAATTTCCCTCTCACTACAACAGACAGTCCTTTAATGGTTTTGCTCATGTCCTTTTAGCTAATTGTCTCTCATCCTCAGACATGGTTAGATAAAAGCCATAAATTCTTGCTCTTGGGTTGTGACACCCAGTTTAAAGTGGCCCCTGCTAACCTGAGCAACTATCACATCATTGTCTTTGCTGTATTTAGCACTATTCACACTGAATTTACAATGTTTTTTAATATGTTTACTTTTTTTAATGACTATCTCTCTCAAATACAAAGTATTCAAATGTATATGCTCTGGAGTCATGCCACATGGATTCAAACACTATATCATGCATTCACCAGCTTGTGACTTTGGGTAACTTATTAAAATAATCTAAGTTTTAGTTAACTCTTTGAGAAAGGAGGAATAACAGTTACATATATCATAAGACTCTTATGAGAATTAAACAAAACAATGACTTCATAGATAGGGCCTGCACATTATAGTAAATAAATAATAACTTTAAATACATTTTTAAATTATTATAATACAGCTCTTTTATATGTCAATCAAAAATTCATTAAATTTTGGGGACTTCCTAAATCTGGTTTTGATTTGGGTACCTTACAAATATTTTTTTCTTAACAAATCAGTTTTAGTAATATATATGAACAAAACATTCAGCCTTTTAAATTAAAATTTTCACAGTGCTAATCCTGCATTAATTTTACTGGGTTCACTCTGAGAAATATGTAATTTTCTTATGGCCTCTTAATATATTATCTATTAAATACTTACATTGAAGTAATAAATATAAATCACACACTTTTTATTTAAAAACCAGGTAGAATTATGACACTGATGAAGATATGAGGAAGGCAGCAAAACTGATATTTATATGCACCTACTAAGTTCCGGGCACTCCCCTGGATGCTTTGCACTCATAATCTCATGTAATGCTTAAAATAACTGAAGAAATAAGTACTATCATTTCATTGTACATATGAACTAAAATTAAAATAAAACTCAGATTATGAAATGCATGTTTTGTTATCTAAACTAGTGAGATGGAATTCAATCACAATTTTGTTGACCTCAGAACCCTGAATCCTTCCACATTATGTAAAACTTGGATGCTTACAGGGCTTCTAATTATTAATTAGGACTTCTAATTATTGATTTTTGAGGCATTATGCCTCAAAAATCAATAATACCAATGCCTGAATTCAAAGAAAATGTGATGTAACAGAGTTGGCTATGCAAGAAGGTACCTAAGGTTTCTGGACCAGGACAAAATCCACACAGGTCCTGACCCAGGCCGAATGAGGCTTTTGCTAGTTCTAGAAGCAAAATAAAACCAAATCCACACAATGTTTATTCCTTAAAAAAAAAAACAAGAAAAAATAAAAACCTTATATTTACTATGAGCCAGGCACTATTATAAGCACTTGACATATGTTGACTCATATTATTAACCCATTAATTTCATGAGGTTGGTATTATTATTATTACCATCTCACAGGTGAAGAAATAAACTTTCTTAGGTCACATTCCAAACCAGGAAATCAGACTCCAGAGTCTGCTTATAAACACCGCACCCCACTAACTCCTCTGAACAAATATGTCCTTTTATTCTAAGACTGTTCATAATCTGTTTACCTACTGTGTTAACCTCAGGTTCTTAGAAAATGAGACACTGAGCCTTGAAACAGGGCTTGACAGGAAGAAATAAGACTCATAAATGGATCAGCTCCAAGGCCTTGGAAGCACCAAGTCTATGGTGCTTCTATCCATATCGGACGGACAGTCTATGAAGTTTGAAAAACCAGGAGAGACTGAAGAAATGCTGATGAGTTTGGGGTCTATTCAAGCTCACAAACACTTGTACAAGACCAGTCAGCTCTCAGAGTATTCTTTTTCATAGCATGGACAGAAAAATTATATGCTATCCCTTCTTAATTTAAAAAGAAATAGGTTAGCACTCAGGGCCAATTGAGTCTTTCTATTCTACTTTTGGGGGCTCCAGTTAAAAAAAATGGTTATCATAACTAACATTTATTTAGCATGTAGAGTTTCAAAGAACTTTACAGGATTATTCTATTTGATCCTGATAATATATCTATCTTTTCCCTTTAGCTAACACTTAAATATGTTGTGTTTTGCCAAATTCACATTATAAACAGTGAAACTAAGAACTGAACTTGGAATATTCTTACTCAGACTCTAAGCTAATACCAATAATCTATTTCTACAAAATGCACATACAAGATATGATACATAAACTCTCCATCACACAGTGTCTTAGTTTGCCTGAGCTGCTATCACAAACACCACACAATGGGTTGGTTTAAACAACAGGTATTTATTGGGTCTTGATTTCTGAAGCCAGTAATCTGATACAAGATATAACATTTTGCTTTCTCCCAGAAGATTTTATCTTTCTGGAGCTGGCTGAAGGTGATCCTTAGAAATTCATGGATTTTCCATCACATGGTCATTTCCTCTCCTTCCTTCTGTTCTTCTTTGCATTTTTTTTTCACTTGACTTTCACCTTTGAAGTCTTTATAAGACCTCCAGTAATCTGGATTAAGACCTACCTCATTCAGTTAGGCCATAACTTAACTAAATTAACATCTTCAAGAGGTTCTATTTAAAATGGGTTCATGCCAATAGGAATGCAGATTAAGATTAAGAATATGTATAAATTAGGGTGAGTGCATCAATCTACCAAAAGACAATAAAATGGTAAAACAAAGCTCTTAATTTGAAAGATTAGATAGAAATAACAAGTAGTTTTAGTCCAAATAATACAGCAAGAATAACTGTTAAAACTTTCTTTGGAGGAAAAAAAATGAAAAAGAGAGAATTGGGCCAGATTATGATTTAAGATTAGAAACTATAGAAAGAGAAGAAAGGCAGTAAGCTTTTTTTCAGAATATTTTAAATTCATTGCAATTGCAAAGATAGTAAATGTGTATTACATTATTTATGAAGATATGAGAGTTTCATGGGTCTCATAGCCTCTTCTATAAAGGATAATTCTCAAAAGATACATTAAAAAGATAACTTCAAAACAGGCTGAAGCTGTGGACACAATCCATAACACTATTGTTCAAAATGTGTGTAAATTAGACCTGCTTTAGAAACATCTGGCTTATTTTCTTAAAATGCAGTAATAGCAATCCATCAGCAGTACCATTAATTATAGTCACTAGAGTTGTATCCTGGGTATCTTCATTATAAAATGAACTCTAACTGATTTTGACAGTACGTTAGAATTAGCAAACAATTGGGCAATAATTAAATTTAAATGAGATAGTTTTATAATTATAAATAATTACTTGATTGATCTTTTCTTCAAGCTCCTGTAGCCAACATCAAACTACTTTTGGTGAATAGTGTTCACTTGGTTTTGAACACCTAGAAATCATCTCTATTACATTTAAAGGATAAAATCATTTTTTATATTGTCTTGAATATATCTCAATTGAAATCATCTTTTGATCCTAGAGTTTCCTCATAGCATTTTTCACCTCTGCATTCCTGAGAGTGTAGATCAAGGGATTCAACATGGGAATTACCACGGTATAAAACACAGCCACAGCTTTGTCTATGGAGAAGGTTGTCACTGGGCAAAGATATACAAATATGCAGGGCACAAGGAATAAGATGACCACAGATATATGAGAGATACAGATGGACAGGACTTTGTGTCTCCCTTCCAAGCTGTAATATATCAAAGTGCACAAGATGACCATATAAGAAACCATCAAAAGGAGGAAGTTTAACAAATATACGAACCCACCATTGACAGCAACAAAGAGGCCAAGGGTATGAGTTTCCATGCAGACAAGTTTTAACAAAGGGTTCAAGTCACACATTAAGTGGTCTATGATATTTCGGCCACAAAAGGGCAGTCAAACTGAAGAGGACATGGACAAAACTTCTGCCCCAAGTCACTCTCATGAGGAAGCCACATACTTTTGGGCTCATGATGGTTGTGTAGTGCAAGGGTTTGCAAATGGTCACATAACTTCCAAAGGCCATCACTGTGAGCAGGATGATCTCAGTTGCACCAAATAGGTGCTCAGCAAAGACTTGAGTCATGCATCCTCTGAAAGAGATGGTTTTCCTCACAGCCAGAGATTTAACTAGTATCTTAGGGGTCATAGAAGAAGAACAGTGACCATATAGAAGGGATAAATAAGACAAGAAGTACATGGGGTTTCCAGGGCCCTGCTGGTGCAGATGGTGATCATGATGAGCAGTTTGCTGGTCAGATTGACCAAATAGACAATTAACAACACAGCAGATGAAAATTTCTGAAACTCCACATTCTGGGTCAGACCCAGGAATATGAATTCTGTGACATTATTCATCCTCTCCATTATATTCAACTCAGGTGACAGATGATTTACCTGAAAAAATAATTCAATTTATTCTCAGTTGTGGCACTTTCACTTATGAATACTCAAAGAGTGCCTTAATTTTCCTAGTTTTACCTAGTGCAAAAAGAAATGCAAAATTATATCAACTCTTACATTTTTATATTCAACAGGTGACACTAGAGGTAATGTTTATTTTGTTCTTTATAATTTTCTGATTTTCTTTTTATTTTCTATAACAAAAATTTGTAATTTTTAATTTAGGAAAATAATATTTGGCATCAGATTTCAAGAGCCAATCCATAAAATGGTCATATAATCAGCACAGTCACAGATACCTAAAGTTGCATGTATTTAGCCCAAAAGGGGCTGGACATAACAGAGAAGAAGTGAAATCATTTTGCTAATATCATACAAAAAGATTTAAAGATATATAGAGATACTTTCAGGCTGTTGACTCCATGAGCCATCTCTTTTCATGTTTTCCTTTCTTAGAAAATATCTCCACTTTCTCAAGACTGAAAGGTGGTGCTGCTACATTCTCCCTATCTAAGAGGTTGTGTTGAATGTCCATTACTGCAATTGCCATATTGTCTAACATTTATCTCTGTGTGTCCAATACTGTGGGTTATTGAATGCAAATATCTTGACTTACTAGTCTTTTAGCCTTAGCCATTCTTGTATCCAAAGTATTGGCCAAAATGTAAACACTCATAAAGCATTTCCTGAGAGAGGGAGAAGGAAAAAGACAAAGGAGAAAGAAATTGGGAAAGAAAGAAAAATAGGAATATTTGAGAAAACTGATGGAGTTCAATTAAAGGCCATGACAACTGACAGAAAGCAGGCTGCCTTGGTATGTAGGAGACAGGCATCTCTAGTCTCAAGACACTGAAATAAGATCTGGTAGGAGCCTGGTGGAGAAACATCCTGTGCTTCAAAGACAGTGTCTGTTATATTTCAGATAATGATTAACAAGGTCTGTTACATGCAGGAATGTAAAAAGAACTGAACAATTAACCCTAAAATCTTGCTGACTTTAGTAAGTGTAAACTGTCACGTCATGTATCTATTACCCTTGCACATGAACACACATATTTTCTTTGTCTTAAAGCTAAATAAAAACCATGATGTTTTATGCAGTGGCACTCTCCTCCTTTTGGATGGATTGTCCCCTGACCCTGGCTATCTCTTCTCTTTTTCTAATTTTTTCTCATCTGTGGCACCATTTTTATGGATCCAGTTCTGGAACATCAACATTTGGCACCAAACATGGGGCCTGAAAATGCAATTTTTCTTTCAGGCAGTGTGCAGCAGACCAAGGAGCTCCTGACCTGTGGTTTTAAAGAACAAGAAAAAGGAAAGGTAAGTTACAGCCTCGGGATCATCAGGGAAATGAGGAATCAGCAGTTGAACTTTGAGGAGTACTCTTGAGTGTTAAAAACTTTATTAGAAGCACGGGTGTAACTATTAAATCCTCAGCTTTTCAGGAACTTTTTTCTCTTGTAGAGAAACATTGTTATTGGTTTCAGCTACAAGAGCAGTATATTTTGAACCTGAAACAATGGAAGTTAGTAATGAAAGCTTTAAAAAGGGCTTATCAAAAGGGAGAAATAATTCCCCTACATGTATGGTCTTTGTGTAGTCTTATTTCTGTTGATCTTGAACCATTACAATCAGATGAAAATGAAGATAATAAACAGGATACTGCTATCACTGGACTGATAGCAGAACAAGCTGATGTAGATTTCAATGAAAATATATATGAAAAAATTAATGAACAGGCAAAACCCAATAAACTCATACCTAATAAAATAGAAGAAAAGAAAAAGGGAGTTTATGAAACTTTTCCAGCAGTTGTTATGCCGTCCGCTCCAAAAAGATGATTTATTGTTTTTTGAACCCATGTCTGAGCCTCTTAATGTATCTACTGATCCATTTTTTACAACATTTGATGACCCTCCAAAAGTTTCTCTTTTTGTGCCAGCACCATCCTCTTCAATTATGAAAAGCATAGCACAGGGAAGTAGAGAAATTAAGAGGCTATGCAACTTTTTTCTGCTTTTCCAGTAACAGTAACTCAAATTCCAGTAGATGTGCAAAATCCCCAAGGGGGTGTACAATTTGAGCATGCTCCTATCCCTTTTAAGACTATCAAAGAATTAAAACAAGCATGTACTCAATATGGTGTAAATTCTCCTTATACTCAAGGACTGGTGCAAGGAATGGCACAAACAGACAGATTAATACCCCAGAAATGGGATTTGTTAGCTCGAGCTGTTCTTAATTCAGCAGAATTTTTACAATTTAAAACTTGGTGGGCTGATGAAGCTAATATTGTAGCATGACAAAATCAACAGCAAAATCCACCAGTGCCTATTACTGCTGAACAAATATTAGGAATAGGTCAATGGGCTGGGGTTCCTCGCCAAGCGCAATATGATGGTATTGCCATTGTACAAGTTTGATTGTGCCTTCTAGCCACCTGGTGACAGGTCTCCACCCCTGGTCAGGCTGTACAATCATTTTTAAATGTTGTTCATGGAAATACGGAACCCTATGTTGAATTTGCAGTGAGGCTGGCAGACATAGTCAACGGGACAGTAACTCAATCTGATCTTAAAGAAATGCTTATTCAGATGTTGGCTTTTGATAATGCTAACAGTGAGTGTAAAAAGTCTTTTTTTTTTTTTAAAGAATACCTGTCAAATATTTTTTAATTCATTAATTAACAAGAGAATTAGTAAGATTAGGTTCAGAGAAGAAACCAAAGAACCACATATTTATAGGTAGTAAAATGTATGCTGAAAGAAATGTACAAATAAATGCAAAAACTGGCTAATATCCCAGGGCATTAAACAATAACATTCCACCTGACACAGCTAATTTGTATTTCTATGGGCAAGAATCATTTGTATTTAGTTTTCTAATGCATTTCTATGCAGAAAAATCATTTGAATTATTGTCAGTGTGCTACAACTTAATGGAGTTATAAAATGGCATTGTTATAACTTCTGAAAATGAGACTTTATCAACAAGCTTTAAGTATTATGTGCTCATTCCAGTGATAATAAAATAAAGTATCAATTTCACTAGTTTTAGAAATTATAGATTTTTGGGGGGGCTCTGACAACATGAAAACACTGGCCAATATAAAAATTATTCTTCAATATTTATAGATATTATTCCCAAGGGCTAGTGAATAATAAGGAAACCATGACCCGTAACCTGTCCCAACCCTCCTCCCAACCACCCTTGCTTTGTGCAGTGGCAGTATCGTAGCCAATGAGGTTAATCCGAGGCACGATTATTGCTAATTGAAAACTTTTCCCAAGTGCCAACTGGCAACACAACTGGAAAAAGACCTTGAATAAAAGGGGGAAACTGTAAAGACAAATGAGTTCAAGTGGCTAAGAGTCTTCAAAGAGAGTCGGGAGGTCATCCCAGAGGTAACTCTTACGCACACCTCAGTAGGAGCTCATAGAACATCTAAGTGCCTATCACCCCACTCAGTGGGGTTCCTGAGAGCTCCAGAGACACCCTGGTCTTATATAAGGGGGGATAGCCCCAGAGACTGATGCCTTATTAGTGGGTTCTATTTTGGAATCTGTGCTCCTGAGAGTGACAGAATTAGACTCAAATAAGTCCTCCCTGCACATGGTTCACCAGTCCCTTCTATTCAAACCTACATGTGATGCTGGAGTTTCTTAGGTATACTTCCAGAGACTGGAGCCTCCCGCCTACCTATGTGCCAGGTGTGCATGAAATCTAGGTGGAGCTGCAACTCCTACCCTACAGCTCAATGGACTCATCCAAGTCACCTGGTGAGGAGACAATGAGGGGAAATGGCCATCCCAGGGAATGGAGAGGGCCTGCATCTGCAGGCAGGATCATCCCACCCACCATATCCATGGGATATAAGCCCTCTCTCACTTGGAGTTGGAGTGGACATCACCATCCCAGTCGCCTCTGGATTGGGGGAAGAACTATGGACTAGAGTGGACTTGATGGTATTCTCTTGTTCACATATGGTGATTCTAGCAATGCAAGAAATTATAACAATGAGGTGGAGCCAGTGGCCACTTGACAGTTTTTTGGGTAGGGAGGGGATGAGCAGTTGAAATACAGGGGCTTCTTTGGGAGTTGGAGGTTGTCCTGAGTACTGTTGTGGCAATGGATGTAGGCCATTTTAAATCAGCACACACCACTCAGAACTGAGTGGGAGAGAGTGTGGTCTACAGTGTGAACTGTGGTCTATGGTTGGTGGCAAGGCTCCAGGATGTGTAAGTTCATTGAGGTTGGTGGGCCACACTGTGGGAGATGTTTGTGTGGGATGTGGTGAGAGGTGTGGGAGTTGGGCAACATGGGAATCCCAGTGGGTTCCATGTAATATTTTAGGTAATCTAAGCACCTCTTAAAATATATGTATATATATATATATATATATAAATAACATTTTTGTAAGCAAATACA